>JANPWX010018940.1:0-105000 GCA_024734555.1 Trochalopteron elliotii
TAGGAGATAAGGGCCCTGCCTGCTGCTGGCTGGCAGAAGGATTCGCTGCCGCTGACTCTTGGCTGACAGGCGAAACTTTATCTTTTTCCTCCTGGGCAGCCTTACGCTGCTGCAAGAAAGGAGGAATAAATTTGCCACCACGCGAAATGGCTTCTAACATGGTTCTGCCTGCAGGCAACAGCTTAGCAGCAATTTTGTCCTTTTTTGTTGCCCTGTGATAAAGTTCCCTATTTGCTTCTTGCCAAAATGCTGGCTCAAATAGGACATGGATTTCACAATGTGGAAAATTACAGCGAACCCATAAAAGAAGAGCTTGAAGCTCCTTTTCAGAAAGGCCTGCAGGATGTGCAGACATCACCATGCGTAGTGTGGATAGGATTTTAAGTTGCTCCTGGGAGACTACCCCCCCCATGTTCTCTGGATTCGACCGGTCTTACCAAAACTGAAGAGCAGGGTGCAGGTGTTGTCAAATTCGATCCGGAAGTGTCCTGATCACTGGCCAGCAGATCTCAGGGTGACGATTCCAGGGCCCTTGGAAGTCGTCGATCTGAGGCGAATTTGAAATCAGCTGCCTTGGCCAAATCTTCCCCTCTCTTCTCAGATGTTTTCTTCCTGGCTTCAGAGGGCCTGCTGGGTCCACTGGGAAACCCCCAGGGACGCCAACTCTTGGGTTTGGTTTTCTCACCCGAGATTCCGGCTGTTAAGAGCCCTTGGCCCTCTAAAAGCCCTGAGCCACGTTGCATGAAAAAGCAGAGTCTTCAAGGCCTTGTTTTCGGGTTTCTCGTGTTATTTATTATTTGATATCTCAAAGTTTTCTCTCCACCCAGCCGAGGTCTGGACAGCGGCTGGGACACGAGGCGACTGCCCCCCGGTGAGGCGGTGCTCTACTCTTATACAGATAACTACGTGTCCATTATTTACTAATTTGTGCCAATGCCTAGTGCCTATACTAGAAAGGTCACTTGTACCTTAACCCAATCCCCTCAAACTACTTTGTGTCATCACTATCTCAGAAGATGGAGGACGAGGAAGAAGGAGAAGAACTTAGGGCAACGCCCTAGATCCTCCATCTTGTCCCCCATTTACCTCTATACTAAGAATCCCAAAACTGCAAAATTTCTCACCCCGTGCTAAACTAAGCTACTATTTTCACACCCTTGAGGTTTGTAATTCTTCTCTTAGTGTTGGAAGCTTTTCCCATGGACTAAAATCAAACTCGGTGTCTTTCCAGGCTGTGTGCCAAGGTCTCCAACCCCCCTGGACTGGCTTCACACCCCCCTGTCCAGGGTTCAAACTCTCTTCCTCAGGTCCCAGGTCACCCAAAGGGATGCCCTGGACTCCGACACTGGATATTCACTGCCACTGCTGCAACAGCTCTGAGGCATCCTGGCCATCCTTTAGCAGCTGTATCCAGTTGTTTGGAAAGATAGGCCACTGCCCTCCGATATGGGTCTAGGTTCTGTGCTAATATTCCCAAGGCAATCCCTTGCTTTTCGTGAGAGAACAAGAAGAATGGTTTACTCACGTCTGGAAGTCCTAGGGCTGGAGCTGACATGAGGGCCTTCTTTAGCTGGTCAAAGGCTCGAGTAGCTTCCTTTGTCCACTGAAGTTCTCTGATTCCATCCATGATCATGGCATATAGAGGTTTAACAAGCAATCCATAATTATAGATTCACAGTCTACACCACCCTGTCATGTCCAAAAAGGTTCTAAGTTCTTTCACTGTTTGAGGCTTTGGGGTCTGGCATATTGCCTCTTTGTGGTCTTGCCCCAAAGTCCTTTGTCCAGCACTCACTTTGTAACCCAGGTAAATGAGTGTTTGCCTCACCAGCTGGGCTTTCTTTTGGGATACTCGATACCCCTGCAGGCCCAAGAAGTTTAGGAGGCTTACCGTCCAGTCTACACATGTCTCCTGGGTCCGTGTGGCTATCAGGAGGTCATCTACGTACTGGAGCAGCTGTCCTTCTCCTGGTGGGGGTTCCCAAGACTCCAAATCCTTTGCAAGCTGCTCCCCAAATATGGTAGGGGAGTTTTTGTATCCTTGGGGTAAAATGCACCATGTGAGCTGAGTTTTTTGTCTAGTTTTGGGGTTTTCCCACTCAAATGCAAAGATTTTCTGGCTGGCTTCATGGAGAGGGAGGCAACAGAAGGCATCCTTCAAATCTAAAATGGTAAACCAGGTTAACTCAGGTGTTAAACAAGTCAGCAATGTATAAGGATTGGCGACTACTGGGTACAGATCTTCAGTTATTTTGCTGACAGCTCTTAAGTCCTGTACTAGCCTGTATGACCCGTCAAGCTTCTTCACTGGCAAGATAGGAGTGTTGAAATCAGACTGACACTCCCTTAGTAGTCCTATCTTCAAAAGGTTTTCAATAATTGGACTAATCCCTTCTCTATCTTCTTTCTTTAGGGGGTATTGTTTAACCCTTACTGGCTGTCCTCCTTCCTTAAGTTTGATCTGTACTGGTAGTGCATTCTTTGCCCTGCCTGGTATGTCAGAAGCCCACACTGCAGGAAACACCTGATCTATCATTTTCCTGAAATTCTCTTCTTCATTTGCAACTTCAATTTCTTTGGTTATCATCATTAAACTTAACAGTTCTACATATTGTTGATCCTTTACCTCCAAAATAATTTCCCCATTCTTAAATATTATTTTTGCCTTCAGCTGCTCTAGCAGATCCCTGCCCAAAAGTGCAGATGGAGCATTAGGCATATATAAAAATCGATGAATTCCCCATTGTTTCCCCAATTTATACTTCAATGGTTTGCAAAAATAAGCTCTTTCAGATTGGCCAGTCGCCCCTTTTACCATAACATAGTCATTGATTACAGGTATTAGGGCCTTATTCAGCACTGAAAATGTTGCCCCTGTGTCTATTAAGAATTCTACCTTTTTTTCTCTGTTCCCTAGTTTGACTATAACCAGAGGGTCCCCTAGGGTGGGGCTCTCCAGTCCTCCTCAGTCCTCTTTTACATGAGCAACCACCTTTTCTCCTTTTTGACCACCTCTTCTATGTTCATCACTCTTTCTTAATTCTGGGCACTGGTTTTTCCAGTGACCAAATTTCTTGCAGAATGGGCATTGGTCTTTTCCCAGTCGGGGTGGTCCCTGTTTTGGTGGACCTTGCCCATGTTTTCCTTTTTCTCTCTCTTTTATTTCTGCTACTAATTTCTTCATCCCTTGTTTGTATCCTTCTTCCCGGTTACTAAAAACTCTCCAGGCCTCATCCAGTAAAGCTTCTAAATTCCGGCTGTCTGGACCCTGGATCTTCTGGAGTTTCTGCCTGATGTCTCCTGTAGACTGTCCTAAAAATAAATTTATTAATTGCTGTGTCCCTTCATTAGATCCAGGATCCAGGGTGATGTGTCGGCGCATTGCGTCTCGCAGGTAATCTAGAAATTCAGAAGGTGTTTGGGAGGGGCCTTGTTTGACAGCATATAGGGCTGACCAATCTATGGTTCTGGGGATTGCTCTTTCTAGCCCTTTTACTATCAATTCCTGGTATCTCTTTAATCGTCCCAACCCCTCATCATTATTAGGATCCCAGCCTGGGTCTTGAAGGGGAAATACATCTTTAACATCTTCCTGTGTTGTTCTACAATCATCCTCGGCCAGATCCTTAGCCACTTTCAAAACTAATTGCTTTTCAGTCTCTGTTAAGGCATCAAGCAGCAATTGCAGGTCTCCCCAGTCAGGTAAATGCTGCTTGACTATAAACTTCATTTTCTTAGCAACCCCTATTGGATCACTTCGATAGCCCTTAGCACTCTTTTCCCAAATCTCTAAATCAATTGAGGAAAAGGGAACCTTAATCAGTTTTGTTTCTCCATCAGAGGTCATTGCTTGTCTTAGAGGTGCTTGTATGACCTCTGTGGTTTGTTTTCAGGCCCTTGATGCTATAGGCCCCTGTGGGGAAAGTTTGGGAGCTGACGGGGGAGGTTCAGGTTCATCCCACTCACTGTCACTGCTAGGCAGTGGTGGATATAGTTCCTCAGTTGCTGTCCTCCTAAAGGAAGGTGAAGTTAGAGATGAAGCAGGGGAGGTTGGAGTTAATCGTGGTTCGGAATCTACATTTCCCACCACCCTCCTCCTTTCCTGTCTCTTTGGGGGTGGTTTAAGTATGCCTTCTGTCTCTTGTTCCAAAGCCTCTACTTGGTATACCTTGTTCAAGGTGTGTGCACCTCTGATTTATCGAGCAGGTGCTGCAACACCGTTTGGGCTTCCCTTTATTAGCTTTATTATCTTTTTCAAGGGCCAATACTAAAGGCTCAGATGGTGGCCTCATTCCACAATCCCTTTGCCACTCAGGGTGATTTTGAAGGCTGAAAAACATATTTGCATAAGTCACCTCTGACCACCTTTGTTCCCGTTGCAGGAAAAGCATTAACTGTAATAGTGTCTCATAGTCCAGTGTACCATTTGCTGGCCACTTTACTCCCTCATCAAGTTTATAGAGGGGCCACCACTGTGTACATAACTTAACTAGCTCCCTCTTGGTTTCTGTACCATCATAGCCCACCAGCTCTTTCCAGTGTATTAAAATGCACCCCAGGGGGCTTCTTCTGGGAATCTCTTTGCTCTCATTTGCCCCCATGTTTAGAATTTTCTTTTCCCAATGCTTTTTGATCTTATCCCAGTTCTTAACTTCCACTTGGTATTCCTCTGATACAAAAATATGCTGGCAACACTCAACTTTAAGAATTTTTACTGGTTTCTTTAAGGTTCCTGAAATCCCATCCTTGGGCAGGGGAACTCTTCTGAACCAGCCTCCCAGTTCTTGTCCCTCCTATTCCTGAGCATACAATTGAACTAGCAAAAGGAAAGAAAAAAAAAACGAAACAGTTTGTTAATCTTAAAAATAAAAAAGTTAGCAGTATGTCATTCTTCAAAACAAGGCTCAAAGCATCAGCTGTAGAGGAAAGAACTTATGGTTAAGAAAAGAAAAAGAAAACCCTCCTTTTATTATTAAAAAAAAAAAAAACTAAACCAAAACAAACAAACAATAAAAAAAAACTCCACACAATAAGCCAGGTACTTTACTCAAATTTTTGGGTATCATTCACTCATTAAACCAGGTCTGCTGTTATGCCTTGCCTTGGGTATATTGCTATTAAAATTCATTTAAAGTTATCAAATATGCACTTTGCAAAGTACCAGCTGAGCTCTGGCAGAAATCACACGATTCTATGCTGCACTCAGTATGTGAATCGCTGTGTAAATCACGGCTATCTCAGTACACTAAAATCCCTGGCTACCTCTGCTGGCACTGGGCTCTCCGTTCTTTGCACACAATCAAAAGCTGCTAGACCGGGTTTTCCTTTTCCTGCAGGGACTTGACTCCAAACACCAACAGTTTTAGGCTCACAAAGGAAACAGTCGGGGGTCCTTTACGACCCTAAACACATTCGACCAAAAGTTTTAACAAGGTCTCGCCAAAATCCTTTCAGCATTTTACAAGGGACGTGGTCTGAGGCTGCCAAGCCTGGATTCCTCTCCGGTTACCAGGGCAACAAATCACTTTGATTACTGCGGTATGTCGGGCTAGATTTTCGAGAGGAAAAAAAAACCAAGCCCTTTTACTTTGCTTGTTTTACTTACAAACAATAAACAGCTTATTCACTCACAGATGTTTTTCTACTGAACCACACACTGATTAAAATCACACTATCAGTTACACAGTCAAAACTTACACACAGCGCTCTCCGTGACACACTTCAGTCACGGCATAAGCCCTAAATCTCCGCTTTCTCAGACAGAGGTTTTCTTCCACGGATCGGCGGGGGTTTTAAAATCTCTTACAACTTCTAACTTGCAAAACTTTTAAAAACACTTACAAAGGTTAGTAACACGCTCCAAAATTACACAAACCAAAACGCCTACAAGACAAACTGTCAAACATCATAACACGTACGGTACACAAATGATTCTTTTTCCACTTAAGCACACACAATCACAAACCTACAAGACCACTACCAAACAAACACGGATCCGTCCGCAATACACACACACATCCGGCGTGCAGGATCACGACCCAAAACGGGACCCTTCGTGTCTCAAAACTTGGGCTAGCCCTTCAGAGTATGGATTACCTTTTAAACTACAAGCTGAAATTGGAGCTACCACTGCTCCTAAAACCTGGTTTAGGACAAATTTGGGAGGAAATCTCCGAGTGGGGTTCCTCTGAAAAGCAAATCCGAACAGCCCCTCCCCCCAGCCGGTCCGGGGAAATAATTCCCTCAGAGATAGAGTGGAAAAAAGCCTTATTTATTTAACAAACAAAATGCCCACAAGCATAAAGAATGAATAATAATAATAACAATAATAATAATATGAAACAATAAAACCTCTCGCTGCTCCGAAGAGAGATGGCAAAACTGAGAGTCCGTGTCAGGAGTCTGTTTATCAGTCCCTTCAGTGCTGAAAAATGCCGAGCCCCGGCCCGGTGGGCCACGGGTGCAAGATCCCGGTGCTCCTCTGGGTTTTTCAGTCCAGAGCAGATTTAAACAGTCCCAAAGGAAAAAAAAAAATAAAATAATAAAAAAAAAAACAGTCCAGGAAAGCTTCTTTGCCTCAGCTAGCTAGACTAACAAAGGGAAAAAAAACTCTCTCTGGCGGCCCTCCGTGCATCCGACGAAGGAAAAAAAAAACCACACAGTCCCAAGGACGAGAGCAGATTCAGAGGAGTGAGTTTGTTTCTCAAAACAAACTGCGCGCTTCTTCTTTCCCTGCTCACTCTCAGAACCAGTCTTAAAGGTACAGAACACAGAACAGACGATTTGGGGATACATAGTCACCCTAGGACACAAACAAACACGGATCCGTCCGCAATACACACACACATCCGGCGTGCAGGATCACGACCCAAAACGGGACCCTTCGTGTCTCAAAACTTGGGCTAGCCCTTCAGAGTATGGATTACCTTTTAAACTACAAGCTGAAATTGGAGCTACCACTGCTCCTAAAACCAACAACATTGGTGGGCTGCTGCCACCCCTGCCTCCCCCTACTTGGGAGGCAGCCACAAGTTACCACCTTTACCTGGAACAACAACAACCAATACTCCGCGGAGTTTCCAAAACCCAGTCAGGCTTCTGCTTTGCATAAGACGTCTCTCATGACTTATAAGCTGCCTCTATTCAAAGGTGCCTGATTTTTAATTCAAATTTCTTTAAACATACCTTTTGTCCGTAGTTCCAGCAGGCTCTGGTCTTTCCCCAGGGGTGTCAGCGGGGCTGCGGGCGCCCTCTTCCCAGGAAATTCTGGGCGGGCGCCCTGAGGGGTCCCAGGCTCCGATGGCCCCCTCGGCCAGAGAGAGCAGGTCCTGCCACGGTCGCCAAATGATTTATTAAAAATATGGATATTGATCTAATACCGATATACAATTATGATGGACAAAGACTCTCTAACAGATTAAAGTTAGAAAGTGGATGTTTATTACGACGCCGGGCAGCGTGCAGGATAGCTCCCAAATACATACGCGCAATTTACAGATGATCACAGGGTCTTTTTATGTACAGGAGTATTGAATACCCAAAACACAAATACATATTCATAGCTCTGGTACATCCCATTCCCCACTTCGTATGGTAATTAGCCAAAAAGCCATTAAGCATGCATAGTTTGTTCTTTAAAATGGGTCGGTGGTCCTTTTTATGGGGCAAGGTCTCAAAATGATGAAGTAAATGGGTCTTCCTCGCTTTGACTTTTTAACCTTTTAGTGCTACATGACAACTGAATCCTGTTTTTCTAGGGCTGTTTGATTTATGATTGTATTGTATTCTTGGAGTCTATTGATTAGTCAGAATACATAAACAGGCCTCATGATTTATCGGTTCTTTAAATCCGGCTACTGTTAGTAGAGGGAAGTTTGTCTATCTTACCTCAGCAATATCTAGTTTAACTAAAGTCTTTAATTCTTAAAAATTAATGTCTCATTTCGGTGCAATGAATAAGATTGGTCCTTTAGGGCACCACCTTTTTGTAAACATCTCTACCAGTAAACATGTTGGAAAAAAAACAGGTGTCAGGAGGATATCTACAAGATTGTTTTGGGTTCCTCCTTATGATTTCTCAGGCCACACTGAGAGAGTTCTGTACTTGACTTTCCCACAGGCTTCAAGGCACTGTCTGGAACCTAAGAATCCATGTTCTGACCACTGTCAGTTCCCTCAGAGATGCTTGAGCGCATCCAAAGGAGGGCAACAAGGCTGGTGAAGGGCTTGGAACACAAGCCCTATGGGGAACGACTGAGGGAGATGGGGTTGTTTAGCCTGAAGAAGAGGAAACTCAGAGGTTACCTTATCACTCTCGACAACTACCTGAAAGGTGGTTATAGTCAGGTGGGGGTTGGTCTCTTTCTCCAGGCAACAACTGACAGAATGAGAGGACACGGTCTTAAGCTGTGCCAAGGGAAATTTAGATTGGATGTTAGGACAAAGTTTTTTACAGACAGAGTGATAAATTACTATTACCAGGGTTAGCCTGAGATAAAAAGGAAGTCGGAGTATAGAGAGAATGCAGATCAAGCCAATATGGTTAACAGCTACGTTCTGCTTTATTTTAGCTAAGATGGCTACTTTTATACATTTCTATATAGTTTACAATCACAGCAGCTCTTCATTGGCACACAGCAGAGAGAAGTATGAAAACACACTTTATTTTACTTACTCTTAAGGTGGCTATCACGTGCTCACTAACAAGTCTATTCAGTGACCTTCACAACCTTATTATCTTTCCCTGACACCTTAACTACTAATTTCTAACTGCGCCACACTTGGCTAAGAATTTCTAGCTGCGTCACAGGCTTCAAGGCCTCAGTTAGGCCTTTGTGAAGGCCTCAGCTCGGGTAGTTGAAGGCCTAGGTAAACATCATGTCCACCTTCCCTGAGGAATTCTGCAACAAATTACTGAAATTGTCTGCCCAGGGAGGTGGTGGAGTAACCATCCCTGGATGTGTTTTAAAAGATTGGATATGGTGCTCAGTTCCATGGTTTAGTTGAGGTGGTGTTAGGGCATGGGTTGGACTCGATGATCTTAAAGGTCACTTCCAACCTAGTGATTCTGTGATTCTGTGATGGCATAACAAGAAGTGGGACAAAGAAGCCATTGGACCAACTCCAAGGGGATGACCCAGGAGTGGGTTACTGGGGTAACTGAATCTCCTATTGGATGTACCTGCCCTAATCCTAATTAATTAACCTTATAAAATTGTAGCAGAATTTCTTAGGGAAGGTGGACATGATCTGTTGAATCACCCAGACTAAGTCCCAGAGTTAAGGCCTGTAGGCCTTGTGGTGCAGCTGATATTTCAGCTGCCAAGACTGTGGCGCAGCAAGAAATTACACCTTAAGTTGGTAACAAGGGCAAAGGGTTTATCTAGTAGATACTAAGTATAGCACTTGGTGGGGACACAGTAGCTGCTTTAAGAGTTTGTTCAACAAAGTGTGTTTGCATTTTTCTCTGTGTTGTATGCCAATGGAAGAACACCTGTGAATGTAAACTATGTAACAATGTATATAACCTGCCATCTTAGCCAGAATAAACAGAGAACATAGGATTAACCATACTGGTCGGACCTGCGTTTTTGCTCTTGCCAACTTATTATTTCAGGGTTCCCCCGGCTTTCTTAAAATTGTAGAAATCTGGTGCCAGGTGTGACCATCACCACCAGCAAACCTGGAAGGTTCCAAATAAATGTGCTTTTTGCTTTACTATTTTAACACTGTTGCAAGGGTTTTTTTCTCTTTTGATAACAGGCAACAAGAGACAATATCATTTGTCATAGCCAACACAGGTTCACAAAGGGAAATTCCTATTTAACCAACTTAATTTCCTATTACAATAAGGTAACCCACCTACCTGACCAAGGGAAGCCTAAAGATGTGGGTTTTTTTGATTTTATGAAAGCTTTTGATAGTGTCTCTTACAGTATCCTTCTGGACAAGATGCCCAGCACACAGCTGGACAAGTCCATAATTTGTTGTGTGAACAACTGGATGGTGGGTTGGGCTCAAAGAGTTATAGCAAATAGGGTTACATCAGGCTGGTGGCTAGCAACCAGAGGGGTTCTCCAGGGCTCAATTTTAGGGCCAGTGCTGTTTAATTTTTTTATAAATTATCTGGACACAGGAGTCAAATGTATATTGAGTAAGTTTGCCAATGATACTAAACTATGAAGAGCTGTGAACTCTTGTGTGGGCTCGATATTTTCTGAGCCTGAGAATTGCTGAGCTCTTCCCAAGGGAAACTTTTCAACAGTTTTCTTTTTCCCAAAACAACCTTGTGTAAACAATATTCCTTTCCCATAACAACAGGTGTTGTTTGCTATTTCTGTTAGCCAATGGGAGAGGTGTCAGCCCTATGGACCAATAACATGCCTTTTTAGTGCAGCATGTTATAAAAAGGCTGAATGAATTATAAATAAAGTTTCTGATTTCTACTGCCTTCTGACTGGAGTCAAGCATCTTTATTTTGTGTCCTATTGTGACACTCTTGAGAGAGTAGAGAGGACTTACAGAGAGATCTGGATAGACTAGAGAGCCAGGCAATCACCAACTGTATGAAAATTTAAAAAAAGCAAGTGTCAGATTCTGTACCTGGAATGGGGCAATCCTAGTTATACATACAAATTATGAGATGAGAAGCTGAAGAGCAACCCTGCAGAAAGAGATCTGGGAGTTGAGGTTGAATGAGTCAACAGTGTACCATGGCAGCCAAAAGGGCCAACTGTGTCCTGAGGTACATCAAGCACAGCATTGCCAGCCAGTCGAGGGAGGTGATTGTCCCACTATACACTGCACTGGTGTGGCCCCAATTTGACTACTGTGTGCAGTTTTGGAGGCCTCAATATAAGAGGGACATCACACTATTAGAGTGTGTCCTGAGGAGGGAGACCAAATTGATAAAAGGTCTCGAGGGCAAAATTTATGAGGGGAGGCTGAGGTCACTTGGCTTGTTCAGCTTGGAGAAGAGAAAGCTGAGGGGTGACCTCATCCCAGTCTACAACTTCCTCAGGAGGGGCAAAGGAGAGTGATGTACTGATCTCTCTGTGGTGACCTGTTACAGTTCTGCCTGCTTTATCTCGGCCAAGGTCAGGATGAAAGACACGGGAGATGTAAAGTTGAGTTCGGTCTTGGTTGTTTATTATATCTTATCTATTTACACTCTCACAAGATGTGAGTTCTAACTTGCAAGTTAGAGAAACGAGGCAAAATGGAGTGCTTCTAACTCTTACCAAGGCTATTTAAGAGATAATTACCCAATACCAAAGTGACAACTATATTATTTATACTTTTGACCCAATAATGACCACCCAAGGCCCACAATGTGGACCTTTTTCATCCAATTAGAGAAAACCACCCAAATCCGTGAAGAAGAAGGAAGAAGAAGGTGAAGAAGAAGAACCCAGACAATGCCCTGAATCCTCCATCTTGGCCCACACACATTACTATATACCAAAACCCCAAATCCAAGCTTTTCACCCTGTGAGATCACACAACACCACCCAAACTACACACCCACAACCCCTGGGCTATCTCACAATCTCGGAAGCCTGTTCCAAGGCCTCAAGTCAAATGTGGTGCTTGCCTGAGGCTCAGCACCCCTCAGCTCAGAAAGCCTGAAATTTTCAGCCTCCAGAGTTCCAACAGTGACCAGCAATAGGACAAGAGGAAATTGAATGAACCTGTGTCAGGGGAAGTTCAGACTGGACATGAGGAAAAGGTTCTTCACTGAGAGGGAGGTTGGCCACTGGAACAGGGTCTCCAGGGAGGTGGTCATAGCACCAAGCCTGTCAAAGTTCAGGGAGTGTCTGGATGATGCTCTTAGTCATATGGCTTAGTGTTAGGTAGTCCTGAAAGGATCAGGGAGTTGGACTTGATCTTTATGCATTTTTCCAACTCAGGAGATTCTATGATTTTAGCCTTCAGGGAAGCTGCTGTAGACTTTATTTAGCCTGTAAATAAAGAAAGAGCTTTTTTTTTTCACTACTGTTACTCCCTGAATTTTTACAAGTAATTTCTTCACTAACATGTGAAGCCAACTATTTACTTTAAAATATCTGATTTCAGAGAAAACAAATAGTTGTGATACAAGTTTAATATGCTGAATCTCTTTGGAAAAATGTATTTATGAAGGTGCACTTCTTACAGTGGCAAAAACCTTTTTGGTGGCATAAAACACTGACTTGCATCATTTGGTGCAATGCTAGCAAATTCTGCTATATAGAAAGAATCAACAATAGATTAATTTCTCAGACTCTAAGGAAACAAGCATGATTATATTAGGAAATTAAAGAGAAAAATAAATAACCCCTCCTCAGTGCTGCATCCCACTGATGTTCCACAGTAACCAACCAGTAAACAAGGTAGCCATGAGCTTTTCTTCTGATGAACAGGGGGAAAAGGTTGGAAAAGCTGCTTTCCAAATATGAATGTAGAAGACTGTACAGATTTAATGCACAAAACAGAACTATGGGGAAGAAAAATCTAATTCCATTATTCAGAGACTGATGAGTCTATCTTACTTTAGGCAAAGGTACTTTTGCTTATTTTCAATAACTACTTTTCAGTCTCTATACTTAACAGCATGTTAACAGGACTGTTGCCTGTACTTGTGGCATTGTCTGTTCAGAATTAGACCATTAAATATTGATGGAGATAATTGTTCTTGCACTTGAGCAGCAGAAGGATAGAATTGAAAGTAGTTTAACTGGTATTTGCGCTTATACTTGGTAAACAAAGCTAGGTTTTAAAGTACTGAACATCCATTATTACCTTTTACACAGCTCACATTTCAAAGCATCACTGGTCACAAAGTCAGTTTGACGAACATTCTAGCAAAGATTAAATCAAACCATTTCAGTAGTAGTGTATGCAATAGCAATACTTAGTTGTAATGCTCCAAACAACCTTACTTGATGAGACACTTAAAAGGGCTTACAGTTGTTCATGTACTCTGAGTTAGATGCACAGAAGAAATACCAACAAGATATTTTCAAGAGGTCAAAACAACAAAAAGAACTTTACTGGCAACTTCAAAAAATCAGAGAACTTTGGCAAAGGGTTTAGAACAACATTCAATCAATATGAAACATTTCCCAAAGCATTAACTTAGCCCATTCAGTTTAGCAAACTTTAGGCCCATTTGATTTTAAGTTACTCAAAAATTCCAAGAAGAGGAAATTGGAAGAAGAAGAAACAAAAGATATAGAAAAGAACACATAGCTACCAACTCCTGTGTTCCAGCGATGTTCAGCTAACAGAAATTCCAATAGGAAATAGGGTCAATACATGTGCTTGCCTCATCTTCAGCCTTAAATACCCCTTGGCCTTCCTGAGCCCTTCCCCTAGGTGGGACTTCTGGTCATTTGGCCACTCAAGAGCTGGGTTAGGGGCTCCAGAGGCAGGTGTGGAGCATTGCCTCTGGTGTGCCAGTGATTGGCAGCCACTGCCAGTCTGAGATACTGGCTCTATGGGGGTGGGTTGTACAGGGCAGTGCATGGCCTTGCCAGGGCAAGGCCTGATTTGCCCCTTCCCCCACACACATGCACCCCAAAATGTCTCAAAGCATCAATCTTTCCAGTCTCTCACAATAATAAAGTACATTTAATTGTCCTTTAATAACTAATTTTTCTTTATTGAAGACTCATGAGTCACAATTTATCATTATTCCAATTTTAAATGTCACATTTTGTCTGTGTCTACTTTTCAAATTGTGCTTAGCTTTAACAGTGAGAGCCAGCTATGCACTAGAGGACAGATGGCTTTTCATTGTAAGTTTTCTATTAATTGTACTTTTTAACCTTTGTTTTTGAATCAGAAAGTCTGTAGATTACTCTGTATGATAAAAATCAACTAGGAGGAAACAGTTTACTCACAAACAAGGCAATTTATCATGCAATCGGTTGATCAGATAAAGGGGACTTTGTCCTACTGATGCCTTAAGCTTTAGTTTTCATATTTGCAGATTCTGTGCTGCCCAGGGATGTAGTTCTGAGCCTCATATTAAGTGCCAGTAAGCTCACTTCACAGAGTAGGTAGACAAAACAAATCCTTTTTCTGCTGAGAACCAAGGACAACTTTCAGGCCCAAAAGCAAAAACAACAGTGGACTTAAGGGAGGAACAAGAAGGATGAGACCTCACAACCTGAAGCTGTAATTGGACAATTAAACTCCAATATGCAAATGGACCAAAACTTACAAAAATGTAAGAACTCGGGACCGGGGAGCCATTTTTGTGACTATTCTTGGTCCACCCTGGGTGCAGCCTTGGTCAGGCTGCTGTCCTGCCCAGGGTGGATCCTGGAGGCCTTTCAATAAATACCTACTTTATTCTCTAGCTCTGTCCAGTCTCTGTTTCAGGTCAGCCTTCCCAAGGCATCACTACAATCTAAGTTATTGTCTTGGTTTGAAAGACAGGTGTCTGCCAAGGGAGGTGGGAACCTCCCTTGAAATGGAGAATATGACCCCCTTCCCTCTGAATTATTATAACTTTGAAATTAAGGGACTTTCAGGCAGAGATATGGGAAAAGAAATAACAGTTCTTTACTAGTATGTTTATGGATAATAAGGCAAACAATAACAATGGCAGCAACAACAAACAGAACCAGAAACCCAGTAACAGCCCTCTCTTGGCTGCAGGGACTTTTCCCTTTTTTGTACTTATGGTCACAGCCGGCAGGGGCTCTGGTGGGTCCCCGGCAAGGTAGGGCAGGTGCAATGATTCTCCTGTGGCTGCAGCCATCTCTCTCATGTGGTAATGGCAGATGCACCAGCAGAAGGGATGGAAAATGGGCTTCCTATACAAACCCCAAGGGGCAGCTGATCCTGGTGTCCCATCTGGATAGCAAAAGGAGCTGTAGCACGGACCTCGGAAGCAGCAAGCTGGAATGGCAGGGATGAGAAAAATCCTGGAGTGATAGACAAGATGTATCAGAAATTCCACAGCTGTAGCTGGAACTGTGGGGCATCCTGGCAGGCAGGGGGTGCGGAGCTACAGTGTACCAAAATCCTGGAGCAGTGGCAAAGAAATGGCGAGGGCTGGGCTGTCGTCCTGATCTTTTTCAGCCTTCTGATGTTTGCATTTTTGTAGTGGAGTTTCTCATGGACTTTTAGGTAAACAAAAGTTATATTTTGGAAACTGTACATTCCTCTCTGGAGGAGGGACAATTGATGGACTTCTAGTTGGACCAGTGTGGTTGGAGAGGTGTCAACCTCGTTTATCCAATCCGTGGTCATTGTCCAAAATCTATATAAACCCAAGTGAAAAATAAAGCTCTCTCTTTTTGCTCTGACACTGACTGAGTGTCCTTCTTTTCATGTCCGTCTAGCAACACTGGGTTGTAGCAGCCCCGGTCCCGAACACAGCCAGAAGAAGCTCTGTGGAGGGGGAAGAGACTCAAGGATCCTAGGGTTTCCCCTGAGACACCGGAGCAGATGGTGAAAGTCCTTTTTTAGTGAGTCTGTTATAGATAAGTAATAAGATGGTTGGCTGTCACAATTAAGGGGTAAATATTATGTGTATGTTAGAAGAAGTTTTGTAGATGTATAGTTATGCTATTGTGAGATGTCCTCCCATAGTCCTCTTTCCCCTCCCCCTTGTATTGTTGTCATGGGATGACCTAGGTAGTCGGGGCATTTGGGGAGGGCCAGCTTGTTACTATGGCAACACCTGACCTCCAATCAAGTTGTAAGAAACTAGTCTCCACCAATGGACGGCAGAGAAGGAGTTGACTGACAAGACTTTGGGAGGGGCCAAGGGTATAAAAAGCAGGACATCCATTTTGTAGACGAGCACATGCTGCTAGTCATGGAGACTCCCAGTGCTGCTCTTTCTCCTTATTCAGTCTTTTGTTGTATTTTGTTAAGGTTTAATAAACCTTTTAAATTTTAAAAGTGAGCGTCATTTTTCACAAGTGTGAGAAACAAGCTTCACTCTTGGAAATTTTTAAAAGTTTAATAAGGGATAAAAGGGACAGTAAACAGTGCTGGGTGCTTGGCAAACTGCCAGAGGCACACCAGTTAACTTAAAACAATCTTCTTATATACTTTTTTCATTACATTGGTCCCATGCATATTCATGAATATTATAGATATTCAAACATTCCTTTGAGTTTACATGTTCTGGTAATTCTTTTGCTTGGTTCAACCCTTGACCCATCTTCTTAAAGTCCATGCCATATTGCAGATGGAATTTATATATTTTATGTCCTCACAAGGCCACCTGTTCTGTGGTTTGACAGTTCTTGATAACTGAAGGGTCAGTGGTAAATTCCTCCTTGCATTCTTTCTTTCGATGTTTATTTACCTGGTTCTTTTCAATGTTATCTTATCATATAGATAAGATACTCCACAAGTACATTAAATCAACATTAGCTGGTTCTCAATGTTATCTAAGTTATTCTCACCATTGACAGTTTTTTTTTTCTTACTTTGTTTTTTCTTACTTTATTTGGCTTGAGCTGCAATTTCAAACTTCTGTATTTTTAGCGCACTGATACCTTTCATAGATCATAAGTATCTTTTTTAGGTTTTTATTATCATTTGTTTTCTTCAATATCATGACTTTCTGCATTCCTCTTGAGGTTGCTGACTTGGGATTGGTGGGCATTTGCGACGGTGCAGTGCTTCTCTTGGGCCTTTCACCCGCACTTTCTGGCTAGCTCTGGCACAGGTGTCGCAAAAAAGGTACAGTCCTGTATTGAAAGCAGAGGGAACCCCAAAATAAGTGAGAAGTTGGCAAGAGCAAAAACGCAGATACAGCCAGTATGGTCAGTGCTACGTTCTCCATTTATTCTGACTAAAATGGCAGGTTATATACATCGCTACATAGTTTACATTCACAGGTGTTCTTCCATTGGCACACAGCACAGGGAAAAATGCAAACACACCTTGTTGAATAAACTCTTAAGGCAGCTACTGTGTCCCCACCAAGTGCTATACTTATTGTCTACTAGAAAAACCCTTTGCTCCTTGTTAGCGCCTTAAGGTGCAATTTCTTACTGCGCCACAGTCTTGGCAACTGAAATACCAGCTGCGCCACAACTCCTACAGGCCTTAACTCTGGGACTTAGTCTGGGTGATTCAATCACAGTCCAAATACAGATCATGTCCACTTTCCCTAAGAAATTCTGCTACACTGTATTCTGGAATACAGTTCCAATGCAGTGGGTCTTTGCCTAGGCAGAAGCGTGAACAATGCGAGAAATAAGAGGATGGAATTTCGGTGGGGAACTTCAACTGGATTTTATTAAATTCACACGACTTCCTTCCACCCAGGAGTCAGCCCGCCAAAGCCTGCTGAACTCGCTGGTTTTCACCTTAAATATGGGGATGGGGGAGTGGGGAGGATACAGCTTGGAACCAATCCAGAATGGGAAGGGGGTGACCCCAAACCTAAATGACAACTCATAGAACAAATCAAGGAACAAAGGGGGAAGGGGAACCTAGACCTTGCCAATCACTCGAAGCCTTCACCAGAACTTTCTAGACAAAGGGTGGGGCCTCGAAGTGACAGACAGGATCCAGGTGTCACATAAATGATGATTGATTAATAACAATAACTGGGGTAAACCATAATGGGATAAAACATGGGGTACATGGGAAGAACCATTGTGAAACAGTATAAAACAAACAGATGCATATAGAAAACTGGTAAAACCCCAAAACACACCACTAGATGGCATTGTTATTACCTGCATATTTTGAACCACATAGGTAAATAAGCCAATAAGACATGGAATAAAACATGGAAGAAAAATTAAACTTGTTATATCACATAGCATTATAAATCCTATCTTCTTCCACTGAAATATTTTAATAAAATCCCACCATCTTTTATTAATTATAGATTCCCACTTTTGGACTGATACATGGGTTATTTTCCAGATGTTTTTGGCTATATCCAAAACTACATCTCCATTATCATCAATTTGCAGACAACAATCAAATGTGTTAAATTTTCCACAGACACTTCTTTTTTCTGCCACTAAATAGTGTAGCACCAACTGATTTTGGTACACTGCAGCTCTGGTTTGCCTTTGTTGGCTAGTTATTAATTCTAAGGCTCAAGTTGTTCCATTAGTTATAATTTCTACAACTGCTTGTAGTCTTATGATATTATTTAACATATAAATTGGGGTACAATGTCTCCAACTCCCATCCTGTGCTCAGGTGGCTGGTCCATATGTTTGTTTTATATGTTCAGGAGGCCACACCTCTTTACCCCACTTTTGATATCTCTCAATTTCTCTGATTAATTCTCTTTTGCTTCTTTTTTAGGCATTATAGACTGGTATTCCTAAATTATCTCTGTCTTAGTTTGGTAAGAGAAAAAATCATGGTTGTATAATTCCTAGAGTACAACTTCCTTTCCACCAGGGAGGGAGTTTTGAATAAGCTCTTTTTCCACATATCCAGAATAAGCCGTCTGGTGCTTTCCAATACTCCTTTGGTAATTCATGTTTTCCCAAAATTTAGATATTTCGGGGATCCCATAATAGGAGTTTTTCTCAGTGTCATTACACAAGAAAAGTTTAATTCCTTTCTCTTATTTACAATTCTTTTTTTCTTTCCTAGGTCCGATATTGTGTTGGTTTTTCATGGATTCACCACATGGAGGTTCCATTAAAGACTTTATATTTTTTACAGGGGGGTTGTCCTACATTATCCAAGAATTTTCTTGCCATACACCAGAGGCACTCCTCTCATTATTTCTGCACTTAATATCCACCCCTCTGGCTGGTTTTCTCCTTTCATGTTGGCTCTGTTCCATTTGAGAAGTTCAACCAGGCCTAGGCTACTACATTTCCACGGCCATTCTTTGGTCATTAAAGCTCCCCCACATCCCCAGCAGTTGGTAACATTTAGTTCTTTACTGATTTTTTTCTCCCAAATCTACAAACAATTTCTTTCCTAACCTTGGGATTTCTATTTCATTTTCTATTTGTTGTTTGAATTTTGTATATAAATTTCCACGTGGATTTTGCTCTGGGTTGGATTGCTGTATCTACTTTTTTTGCTTATTATTTGTTCCTGTATTAAATCTTGTATTTAATCTCGTTATCTTTTCTATTCTCAGGTCTGACTTATGGAAAAACAAACTCATTTTTCTCCTTGTAGGCATCCACGGTTTGATCCTAGAATTCCTGTAACCCAGAACTTTTGCCCATTCTGTAGGCAGGTGTCTAATTTAGATGAATTATAACAGTGTTGGCTGAGGAAAGTATGACCATAAAAATAAGAACTTTGAATTTTTTCCGTGGTACAGTGTTCTGTAGCACTTGTGACATGGATCATCCAGATTCCCAAGAGGGAAAAGATTAACAAGGATTAATAGAAGTCCAGTATGACGGGTAGCCCCACTTCTCATGCCTTATGGGATGGCTGCCCACAGCAGCCATGCATGATCTTGGTGGTGAGTATAGTGGTTAATCTGGTCTTGTCTTCTATCTCCTTATCAGAAAGTTATTTATGTCACCTGCTTTTCTTATATTGTGGTTCTCTACTGTTCCTTAGTCAACCTGCACTTATTAACTGCTGGCCCAATTAGAGAGGTTGGTAATGCCTCTGTGATGACATATTTAAGAAGAAAATCAAAACAGCACAGGTGCAGTTTTTTATCCAGGGATAGCAAAGTCATCCCTGGTCCGGTGGGCAGCAAGGCGCCGCTGTGGCCACCACCTTGCCTGCCTGGCTACTCCTAGTCAGCTGAGCTACTAGCAAAAAGAGCAGGGCTGGCGGCAGCACCAGCTTCCCCTTCCTGGCACCCCACATGGAGAGAGGCATTAAATAGTGCCAGCACTGTGGTGGCCACCACTGCCCGCACAATGGTGGTGGAGCTGCCTGTCCAGCAGCTGAAGCATGACGAGAAACTCCCTGACGCAGAACCCAGACAAGATCAACTTTTCGGCACTGTAAGCCTGCCACTCAGGTCTTCTCCTCTCTTCCTGCTGCTGCGCGCACTCCTGGCTATCGGGTCGAGTTATCGGGGGATCAGTCAGTCTTCGCATTCCACGGTACCGATTGAAATCTCACTCCTGCTATTTCCTCCTCTCTTCTGCTTTACTGCTTCATCATCGGGGTTACATTCTCCGGAGAGTCGAGCTCGCCAATCCTCACTGCTGGTATGGTCTGGATTGGGACTCTGGTAAGCTGATCTCGCAACTGAACTTCCACTCGTTCTCCCTTTTGCTATCAGCAGTGGTCTGGTTCTTTCTCTTTCTTTTATTTGTTGATCTATCAGAGCTCTGAGTTCATCTAATTCTCTCTGGTGCCGCCGGCACTCTTCTTCAAAGCTGCGTAAGCACTCTGCATGTGAATATCTGCGCTCTGCATTTGAATACCCTTTACGGCTAAGCCTAAGTTGCAGTGATTCAGTTGGCAAGGGAGGCAGTGGGGGAGGGCGGGGGTAGACGCACCCTCCTGCCACTCTTCAGGGGAAACTACAGGGCACCCCAGGGTAAACCTGATGCTGGCGGAGGTAATGGCACATCTACTTCCATTTTTCCATTTTTTTTGATTCTAATTCGGGCTGTGGAGGCAGCACGGACTTTTGTTCCACATTGTTACTATTTTCAACCACCTGTGGAGCCTGTAACTCCGACTCCTGTGGTGCAGAAGGTAGAGACTGAAATAAATGGGCAAGGAGACTCACTCCTTTTTAATGTCTTTATTAAGATCAGCTCTAGGTAGGGGGCTCGAGGGGCTGCGCACACCGCCACTGCTCCCGATGGACGACACAGAGGAGGAGATGATCAGCTCTTCCACACGGACGAGCTGGGGGGTTTCCTCTCGCAGGAGTCCCTGGAAAATCCCACTGATTTGTTGGAAAGCTTGGGGGAGTCCTGTGTGTAATAGATGTGATTATAAATTCGTGCAATTAAAACATAGAAGGAAGTTATAGCAGATGATAAAATGTATATTTTCTATAACCCTGTGAGTATAAAAAGTAACCTAGATTCCCGGACTGGGAGGGGCGTTCACCAAATACCAAGACATGCTTTGTATACAAACTAACATCTCGATTTACACCAGAAAGGAGGGTGGCTTGCCAGGATGTAGCTCCTTGAGCTAATCAGATCTTGGGCACCCAGACCATCAACCCACCATCAACCCACCATCAACCCACCATCAACACATCGACACCCATTTCGAGGGTGGACCCTGCATTTGACGACATCATCATCCCAAAGGAGGATTCCTGGAAGCTCCTTTCAGACTCGGCCCAGCACCAAGAAATCTGTTCAGGGTTCATCATCAAGTGAAAGACTGGGCTTGAATTTGAAAAACACAATACCTCTGCTGCCAAGAGGCACAAAATACAGTATAAGAACTCAGATTCAAACCCCAGCAAATCGTGGAACAGTGCGAGATAGCAACCCTGCTGTCGGTCGGCTGTTTCACCCAACATTTGAATGTTGTTCCCTGTGGCTGTCCCAGATAGATTTAAAATGGAAAAATAAAATTTATTCTTTATATCTGATTGGCTAGTTGATCATTTATAACAAATTGGTGCCGTGACTCGGATATAATCGTAGTGCTGTGGGAACCCCTTTGTGTGGGAGGCGCCCCACTGATTTTTCAGTGGCCCGACAGAGTGGGAGACCCCGTAGCACCGATTGTATTCCGACCAAATTTAGGGAAGCCACAAAATAGGGAAAAGGCCCTAGGATCCAGGGAGGTAGAACTCAGGGAAGACCCAGAGAGGTCTTTGGAACCGCGGCAAATTTCCACTCATAAAACTCTACGTGCACGAAGAATCCACGCAAGAAAAGGAGCTGTAAGTATTGCTGGTTGAGTGGGGGTGATTGGGCGAGTGAATGAGACGTGATTTTATCACGCCGCGAGTGTGGACCTGAAGGTCGTGGTTCCAAACTCCCGCGAGGGACTTGGCTGGCCGACGGGGAAGCGCATCGGGACTCGTCAAGCCAAAACCGGGGGAGGTTTTGGGGACCGATCACAGGCAGCTAAAAAGGGAAGGTAACGTTCCTTGGGAGTTCGGGAAACTGGTAAACCTTTTTGGCTCGGGCTGGGTATAAGCCCACGGAAAATCCAAGAGAGGAAGTCTATAACCAGACGAAAAGGCCCCCGGCTCAGCTCGCTGGACGGGTAAGTAGTACGGTGGAAAAAGACACTAACTCACTTGGTGGAGGGGTTAAGGGAAAACCCCTAGGTTTCGGTAACAGGAATCACTCACAGAAAGCTTAAGAGGTAAGTATGGGGCAGAGAAAGAGCAGACCCCGCAAAGAAAAACAGGAGAAACATACTTTAGGGGAAGGAAGTAAGGCACTCGAGATTCGCCTAGAAAGCCCATTAGGGTGGATGCTGAAAAACTGGGAAAAATGCCCAAAGAGAAAGGGAAAATCTAAGGAGAAAATGATACACTATTGCATGGAGGTGTGGGGAGGAAAAGAGATAAGGAGTCACGAGGTTTGGCCAGTGTTCGGTACCTTTGAAAGGTGGACCTGCAGGGCCCTGAGCGAATATGTAGGTACCAAGAAACCACAAGATCATGAGGAAAAAGAATATGCAAAGCTATGGGAAAAATCTAAGGCTGGGTTGTTCGTAATAAAAACTAAAAAAGAAACGCAGACTCAGAGGGAGGAGTGGGACGCACTTAATAATCTCCCTCCCCCATACCTAGTACCTGTGCCACCGCGCATGCAGGCTCAAGCTTCCCCATCCACACTCCTAGGACACAACGAAACAACGCAAAGGAGGCAGTCCGTCCCTCCCAATGGAAGCTCAAAACCCCAGAGGGAGCTACTATTGCAAAAGGGAGCACTTCAAAGGGAACTGCAGTGATGGAAAGTCAAAGGGGGTTTCAAGAGGACTGAGAGTGTCGGGGGCCTTTTTGGTGGGAAAGTCCATAACATCTAAAAATCCCTTGATAAAATTTATAACCTCAAAAGAAGTACTAAAGAATATGTTATCTTGTTAAAACAAAGGAGTGTTAATCTATTTCTGTTATCTTTGTGTGAGCAAAATGTGTGTGTTTGTTGTGGACCTTACTTGTATTTTTAGAAAAAGAGGGTTTTTTTGTGCAACTAGTGCTATAAAAAGTGTAGCAAGTAAAAAAAGAAATTTAAAAAAAAAAAAAAGAGTTAAGAAGAGAGGAGAAAGAAGCTAGGCACAGCCACCCCCGTGGCTACTGTCAGCAGCCTCACCAGTGCCTGTCCTAGCGTCTGTCGTGCCCACCCTCCCCCTCCTTTTCCTGCTTTAGTTCGGACTGCCGAGGCTCCCACCTGTATCTTGCTGCAGCAACCCTTTTCTCTCTCGGCTCAGTCCCTGTTCCAACCCTAGCGCAGCGGGGGAGGGGTTTCTATCTCGCCTAATCTTGGTTGCTCTGCCTGGGGCATCAGTGCAAGGTTTTCCCCTCGAGGTTTTTTTTCTTTTCTCCTCTTTCTCGGAGCAGTTTCCGCCCCCCCCTTCTCTCTCTCTCTCTCCCCCTTCCCTTGTGCTCCCGTTCGGCCCGGCCCCGTCCCAGCCCCAGCGCGGGCAGGGCTGTGTCTCGCCTGGTCCCGGTTGCTCTGAAACCAGCACGGCGGCGTTCGTTCTGGGTTTGCTCACCCAGCCTTGCTAATTTCTGTCGTGAGGGACGCCGCGGCTGCCTTACAAACCTAGGAATTCTGTCTGTCTCAAAATGCAGGGTCCGTGGCAGAGCTGCCAGATGCCCCGACGGTCACCTAGCTCTCGCCATGCATCGAACCCAATAGGATGTAAATGTAAGTAAAAAGTCTCAAGATTAAAAATGTCTTGCAAGGAGAAAATGTTAGAATGTTCCTTTAGGTAATTTAAAGTACTTGTTTATTAAAAATAGTACATGTTTTAAAGAAAGTTTTGGAGGAGATGGAGAAAAATGGTTTGTAGATGGATCATCAAGGGTGGTGAAAAGGAAGAGAAAATCAGGGTATGCTATCATAAATGGAAACTCAAGCAAATTTTAGAAGCTGTCAAGGAGCCAGAAGAAATCTCAATTGTTCAAATAAAAGAACAGCAAGTAAGTATGCAGTTTCAGACCAGAAGTAACAACCTAGCAGATAGAGAGGCCAATGTACCCTTGAAGTGAGGGAGGGAGAAGTCCAAGAATTTCCCCCAAAATCCTTCCAGAAGGGAAATAGAAGGTTTTGAGAAAATAGGCAGGAGATTAGAGGAGAGAGGGTAGAAATTACCTGATGGGAGAGAATTATAGCAAAAAGATAATGCCCAAGAAATGTTAAAAAGACTGTATCAGCAAACTCATTAGCCCTAACTAAACAACTTTAAAAGAAATGCTTTGGAAGAATATATGAATTGGTAAACCAAGAAGTGCGGGGGTGTATGATATGCCAATGAGTGAATCAGGCCAAATCAAAAACAAACAGCTTTAGAAGGATGCCCTGTCGCCTACCAGCCCTTTGAGAGAATCCAAGTGGACTTTTACTAATCTACCAAAGGAACTATGGAAAAGAGGACTAACTCCTTAGAGCGCCCCCTTGAGATTCACCATCCACAAGCCACAACCTGGGCATAAAGTGTTAATCAAAACCTGGAGGGAGGTCCCTCTTGGGAAGGTCCCTTTGTCATCCTTCTCAGCACAAATACAGCCATCAGAACTACAAAAAAAGGCTAGACCCACGCGTCACGAGTAAAGAAAGTCAAGCCTCCAAACACTGCTTCGGAATGAAAGGTGTCTTCATCTCCCAAAAACTTGAAGATCAGGCAGCAGCAGCACCATAAATGACTGAAGAGAATCAGATAAGTTGCTCTAAATCAAAATGTGAATGCTTTCCTTTGTACATTTTAAGTGTGATTTACTGTAAACATATTTGGGTGACTCACTGTTAGGAAGGAAATCGACCAAAGGGTCTGTGCACTAAGTGTTTTGAGGAGGAACAAAGAGAGAATTAGCCTGCTAGCATTTGCAGCCCTCACCAAAATTCTAGAATTCGGTTCCCCGAACTAGTATTTAATACTCAAAAAGGGGACAAAAGGGAAATTGGATGCAAAGCAGAGGTTCTAGAAATTGAGTGCAGAAGGACCACAAAGTTACCTTGCCAGTCAGATACGGTCAAATTGTCCAAGTGGGGTGTTTGAAAACAGAGGTTTGCAGCTCAGACTACTAGAGCCCCTGAAGTATACACCTGCTGCCAAGAAGATGGTTTACCCCGCCGTGAGTGGCACCCCCACGGGCGAAGGGCAAGGCAGAGGGGTATTCCTGTGGGGAATCATAATCTTAGTAGTCTCGAGCCAAGCCACATGCCAGGCAGACGAGTTGAACCCCGAGAACCTGCAGAGGCAGAAACCCCTTACTAAATGTGAACAGTGCCTGAAGGTGGCATTTAAAGGGCAAACAACTGTAAAGACCGTAAAATACCATGCTCAATTCGACTGCCAAAAGGAAAAACCAAAAGAACATTGTTCTTTTAATGGCACTCAATTCAAAGTTTGTAAATTGGAAAAGGGGGTGGTGTGTCACAACCCGACAGTAGACCCTAGAGAAAAAAAAAAAAAACCAAAAAAAAAAAAAAACCCAAAAAACACCAAACAAACCACAAATAAAAACTCCTCCAGTCACTTTTTGCACAAACGTAAAATAAGGGAAATACCACCTATCTTAGTGTGTAACCAATACAACTAGACGGTCTAAATAGGAGGGGAAAAAAAAATCCACTTTTTTGGCATACTATTAAGTCAATAAGCTGTGTTATGATAAAAATAAATTGGGAACCTGTACTATGGGAGGAAAATGTATTAAATGAGAAAGAATCTGAATCATAAAGCAAAATCTTTTATAGGCAATGAACCCATAGTACTAGACCTCCTCAGAAATTATGACAAAAGAATCTGTTTGCAAAAACCTTTTGTTTCTCAAAGAATGAGGAAGGGCTAACCCAAAAAGTAAGGTACAAATGCTAACCTAGAAGCTGAAAAGGCAAGAAGCAAAGGCAAAGAAAAGAAAAATAGAGCAAGAAAAGTTGATAAGACTGCAAGCAGTGGTAGAAATTGTCTCAAATCATACTTCAGAGGCCCTGGAATTGTTAGCCAAACAGCACTCCCAAATGAGAGCCTTTGTATATCAAAACAAATTGGCTTTGAACTATTTGCTAGCTGAAGAAGGAAGGGTCTGTGAAAAATTCAATGAATCAAAATGTTGCATAGAAATTGATGACTATGGAGAAAACATCAAAGAATTGGCAGCCAATATAAAAAAAGTAGGCCACGTACCAGTTCAAAAATGGAACTCTATTCTCCAAGCCTCATAGTGGGATCAGCTGCTTAGACAAAGGGCCTAATAGAAGAAAGTTGTATTTTTCATTCTATGTTCTGTGGCAAAAATGATGTTTCTACCCTGTTTGATTCCATGTTTAATAAAATTAATTCATTCAGTCGTTCAAGGTATGCAAATCGCAGCTATGCCCAATGACCCGAAACTCGCTAGAGGAAAAGCTAGCCAAGTTTCCAAAATCATGAAATTGGAAGAGAAAAGTCAAGCTGCTGAAGCATTGGAAAATTTGAGGAAAAATTAAAAGAAGAAAATATTGCATACCAGAAGTATTATAAAAAAAAAAAATACAAGAAACTTCTGATGAATTCGATGAAGATTGGTATTAGAATAAAGTTTATTGGTGGTAAAAAAGAAGAAAAATAAAATTAAAATATAAGCACGAATTTAATAGATTAATAAAAAAAAAAGTGGGGGATTGTAATAGATGTGATTATAAATTCGTGCAATTAAAACATAGAAGGAAGTTATAGCAGATGATAGAATGTATATTTTCTATAACCCTGTGAGTATAAAAAGTAACCTAGATTCCCAGACTGGGAGGGGCGTTCACCAAATACCAAGACATGCTTTGTATACAAACTAACATCTCGATTTACACCAGAAAGGAGGGTGGCTTGTCAGGATGTAGCTCCTTGAGCTAATCAGATCTTGGGCACCCAGACCATCAACCCACCATCAACCCACCATCAACACATCGACACCCATTTTGAGGGTGGACCCTGCATTTGACGACATCATCATCCCAAAGGAGGATTCCTGGAAGGTCCTTTCAGACTCAGCCCAGCACCAAGAAATCTGTTCAGGGTTCATCATCAAGTGAAAGACTGGGCTTGAATTTGAAAAACACAATACCTCTGCTGCCAAGAGGCACAAAATACAGTATAAGAACTCAGATTCAAACCCCAGCAAATCGTGGAACAGTGCGAGATAGCAACCCTGCTGTCGGTCGGCTGTTTCACCCAACATTTGAATGTTGTTCCCTGTGGCTGTCCCAGATAGATTTAAAATGGAAAAATAAAATTTATTCTTTATATCTGATTGGCTAGTTGATCATTTATAACATGTGTATGGGATACTTCTGAAGTTATGGTGACAAGCTGGAACTCAGGTCTGGTTGGTGTGAGGCTCTCCATGGTCTCGCCGTCCCAGAGTGGTTATTTTTAGTTTTTGGTTTATGTTAGCTCGTTGTTTTTAGGGGGTTTTAGGTTCAAATTTTGTCCCACAAACACCTGAGGTGTTTTCATCTGCATATGGGGCAGTGCCAGGTCTTCTCTCCAGTCATTGCTATGGTCAGAGTCATGGTTGTTATGGCAGAGGTGGCAGCCAGGACAGGTACAAAGGAAGGTAATTAACATTTGACAGACAAAACATTCAGGGAAGGCATCTCAATTACCATAATAATCAGTCTGAGCCAAATGGCAGAGAAAAGCTTCACTATTGACAAGGCAAAACTGAACTTAGAAATTATTATTTTGTTTCTTTACAGGTTTGAGCTAGATGATAGAAAAAAACCCTACTATAGGCAAGGCAAACAATATCTAACTGAATTCAGAAATTGGCATTTTGTTTCCTACAGAGACAGTATAACAGGTTTTTCCCCAAAAAAAAATTCTCATGCAAAAGCCAGAAATGCAACTGCATGATCGTCTGGCTCTAAAGCGGCTGCCAATCTTGCCACAGCTGTTTTTTCAGCCTTTAACTGCCTCAGCACCATGATAATTACCTTCCACATTGTGCTCAGTCCCTTGGTTTCTTTTAACCCATCGCTTATGGCATCCCAGAGCTCTCTTCCTAGCCATTCCCATTTGAGGGTGTCAAAAACACTCCTGGGGGTGGTAAAAAATCCTCTCTCCTGACCTCATTTTAGTAATCTCTTTAAGACCTCCAGGTCATATTTATTCTCTCTTAGAAAGAATACGCTGCAGGAGATTTAATGTAGCCTGCTTCTCCTTGGACAATGCTTTCCCCATCCTCCAGGCCTGGCCGCTCACCTGTTCCAGTGTCTCAGCTGCAGCCTATGCATCTTTTGTCTGGAGCCTTTTCCCGGAAGGGTTCTTGCTCCCAACTCCAAGTGGAGCTGCCACCCAACTCCTCCCCACTGCAGTCCAGCCGCAGCAGTCTCCGACCAGGCTTCCCTCTTTTTCACTCTGTAGAGCCCCCTTCAGAGTCTCTTCCGAGTCCAGAGTCCTTGGTCTGCTTCAGTATCACACGTCTATCACATTGGGGTCACCAGCATGCAGGAGTTCAGGACTTCTGGACACACAACCAATATGATTGAGCAGAAGCCATTTATTGTTTACATTAAGCTATTTTTATACATTCTAAGTCTACTGTTCATGGGATCATGCATTATTTGATTGGAGCTTCTGTCTTGTCCATGCGTTCAGCATGCACCCTTCAGGAAAATTGATTGGTTACAATTCATTGATTTGTGGGCCTCCTTTATCTAATACTTGCATTCTTGGTATTCTGTTTCTCAGGCTCTTCTTTTCTTATTTTAGCACTATTTATGTCTCAATAACCTTGACAAATTCCAAAGGGTTTGATAAGAGTAACTACAGACAGTTTGGCTGGAGCACATTATGGCCTAAGCTGTTCAGATACATTGCTACACCTACTGGTTCAGGAGAAAATCTCCTTTAAGAAAAGTGGAAAAAACTGTTTATTTAACAAGCAAAGTACTCACAAACATGAGAAAATGAATAATGTTAAACAATAAAATCTCTCTTTTTCTGAAGAGATGGCAAATTCAGAAAGTCCTTCTGTGGTTTAGAGAGAGTCCTTTCATGGAGACTCAGCTCGCTCAGTCTCTTTCAGTCCCTCTGGGGCATGGACTCAGCATTCAGCCACAGAGCAGCTTGGGGGGGACCCCAGTGACTGTCCTGGTGTTCTGGACCAGAGAGAAGTTGAACAGTTCCAGAAAAAACAAAACAGTCCTGGAAAAACTTTTCATGCCATGGCTAACGTGGAAAACCAGAAAAAAAGCAAGGAAAACTCCCAATTTCTCTCTCTCTCTCTGCAGTGGAGAACTTGGAGACCACTGCTGCCAGCTTGGAGAAAGCTGAACTTTTATCTCTGTTTTGAATACAGCATGAAAAAAATTCCACCGCACCCCACTGAGACATAGTTTTGAAAAATCCCAGCTGATTCTTTATAGTAGATTTAAGAACATATACTGTATGTTAGAAGGTATTCCAAGTAGTACTTTAGAATATATGAGATCACATTTTAGAAGACCGAATGCTGTGTCTGTTACCCTTTTGCATATTTTTAAGCACTACAAGTATCGGGAGCCTTTGGCGATAATCAAACGAACTAGCCTAAACAGCAGAATAACAGAGCTAAGAATGCAGATAAAGAAAAGAACACAGACTCTAAGATGGTGTGTTCCCTTGAAAACATAGCAAAAGGGCCAAAGCACACACGGGAGAGATAAAGGTGAAGAGGTGAACAAGGAAGACTTTGCTTGAAGACCACCCAGAGACCACCACAATGGACTGAGCATGCCCTGAAGGATGTGGAGTTAATTACCATACAAAGTGAGGATGGGCGGGGTCAGGGAATGAATATGTATGAAGGGGGACTGTGGAATGTCATGCATATGTAAGACCTCAGGGAATAATAAGGGGGGCAAGCGCTCTGGTGGTTATGCGTGCCTTTGGTGAAATTATTCCCCATGCATCTCTATGTCAATAAATACATACCGCTCTAACAACTATTATTAGTTGTGGAGTTCTTTCCACCCGTGTTTCACCCACTTCTCTCGCTGTCTCTCTCTCTGGGCCTAGCTTAAAGCTACAAGACACATTTCTGAGCAAAAAGACAGACTATGGGGATACCAGCATCATAAAGTCACCCCAGGATAGCTTGGTATATGTATTCTATTCCAAATCTGCAAAATAGAATATAACAAGATGTCTAAATTTGACAAAAAACATTTTTTCTAAAGGATCTCAGATGGGCGACTATTCTTCTCAAGTTTGTTTACATAGTGATAACAATCTTCATTAATATTGTTAAAGTACTAGATAATTTGATGGTTTTCAATTGTTTTGATCAATATTTGTGAATGTTTTATCTCAATAGTTTTGCGGTGTATATGAGGTTTACGTGAGTATTGCTTTAGAATGCTTGTGTCTTCACTCTGGTTGTCTGTCTTGGGTTACAATGTAAGATGCAACCAAAAGTACGTATTCTATCACCATCTGTTAAAACCAGGTGGGGCAGTGCTCTTTATCTCTTCCATGACCCATCCCTCATAACTCCCTCTGAGAGGGTATCTTCTGTTAATGAGCCATCAAGCCTCACTGCATGACTCATAAAACTGCATCATCCCATTGTGAGATGCTCCACTCAGGGGGAGGAACTAAGCATTCCTACTGGGATATAATCTGAGGTTTGGAGCACCACAGCCAGCTTTGCCTACTGAATTCCCAGAGGACAAGAGCTACATAACCACCACTGGATCTTCAGAGGAAGACCTGACCCTTCTACAGGATCACCACTTCAACAGAACCATATCTATTACTTCAACAGGATTGCAGCCACTAATTAATTGGACTGCTACAAACATCCTGACTGACAGGGTTTCAGGTTGTATCCTGACTTGTAGCAGTGTACAGCTGGTCTGCAGCTGGACAAAATAAATCTGATCATAACAAATCCAATTCAACTAACTTGGCTTGTTCTAGAAGTCCCTAGGGGAACAAAGACCTCAGCCAATCCCATCCAAGCCCTGGATGCAGACACATCCATGGCCAGAGATCTGGGCAGTGCAGAGATTCCCAACCAATTGGCTTTCCAAGCCTGGGAAATTCAAACTCACTATAAAAGGAAGCTTGGGACAATAAATCATGCTGTTTGCTGAGGACTGTCCAGGTGTACTGTGTCGTGCGTCTCTCTCCAACTCATGACTGTCCACATAACACTGACTGTCAGTTTAAGCCAGTGTTCCTGTATTATTGCTTTTATTTTACTTTTCCTAGTAAACTGTAATTCTGACTTGGGATCTCCCACTGGTTTGCTTTCAAAGTAGCACATTTTCACAGTGGGTGGAAAAGATTTCTCCCTGAATGTAACTTGAATTTTCATATGATTATGGAATCAGTTCTGTATTCCTCTTCCTACCTCCTCAGGGTAAGGTATAAAATTCCCAACTGGAGTAATATGCTGAGTAGGTAGGAACAATTTGAGTTTCATTACATCTTTAATTCCCCTGAGACAACCAGACTTATATAGTACCTGTATATTTGTTTGGGTTATTGTAATGCCAAAAAGATTTTTACTTTTTATACGTTTTTCATATATTCCTAGCTCTGTGGACTTCTATTAAATATTTATATAGCTCCTTAACTAACTTTAGTACTGTTCCTACCCCTTTCCCTTAGATTTTAGAACAGCAAGCTAACCTCCCTTGTAGGAGAATAGGAATGGGGCTGCAGGCAGCCTTGGCCTTGATGAGTTACAGGTGTGTCCTTGAACAAGCCAGGTAAACAACTTTGAATGCGGATGTGTGTTGACATTTACAACAAGAAACAGAGAAATTTATGACCAATTACAAAAGGGTAGAAGGCGCATGCACATAGTTTGTTGGCCAATTCTAATGCAAAAAGGAGCACATGTTATGAGTGTGATATAGAGAAAAAGTATAAAAAAGTTGCACTGTGGGATAATAAACTGCTGATGCTTGCTACTATCTTCAGCGCCAGTATTTTGTCCACTGTCACTCCCTGGAATCTTATTTAGTCTTGCCTCTGTAGTGGACCAAGGATGTTTTATTGTTTTCCATATATGGTAGACATAATAAATGTGAGCCTAAAAGATGGGGAGGGCTTCAGTGGGGGGCAGAACCAAAACGGAGGGATTAGTTAATTAACTGTTCCTCTATGTCCTAGGGTGACTTAGTGATGCTTGTATCCCTAATCGTCTGTTCTGTTTGTGTTGGATATTGTGTTCTGTACCTTTAAGACCGGTTCTGAGAGCAAAGGGGGGGAAAAGAAGTACGTAGTTTGTTTGCAGAAACATCTCTGCCTCCTCCGCATTCCGGCTCCTGGACTGTGTTTGTTGAAAGCACAGACAGAGAGCGGGACAGAGATCTCCCTGTGCTTTTAGTTAGTTTTTATCTAGCTGAGGCAGAGAAGTTCCCTGGACTGATTTTTTTCTTATTCTTGGGACTGTTTAAACCTGCTCTGGACTGAAAAACCCATAAAAGCACTGGGAGCTCACACCTGCGGCCCACTGGGGCCCAGGATGGCATTTTCCAGCACTGGAGGAATTGATAAGAGACTGAGCAAGCCGAGCTACACCCACAGCAAGAATTTTCTGAATTTGCCATCTCTCTTCAGAGCGGCGAGAGGTTTTATTGTTTCTTATTATTCATTTTTTAAGCTTGTGGGCACTTAGTTTGTTGAATAAACAGGTTTTTCCACTTTTCTCTAAGGAGATTTTTTTCCTGGACCGATTGGGAGAGGGGTCGTTTGGGCTTGCTTTTCCAGAGGACCCCCATTCAGAGGTTTCCTCCCAAATTTGCCCTAAACCAGGACACTCTAATTGGATGATTTCTGTTAAGTATGCTAATTTTTTTAACATAAATTTCTTAGAGTCCTGTTTTGCCGTATTTGCACTTGAAGCACCTTCATTGAAGGTAACTGCTTTTTATCATCTTAATATTGTTTGGCTTGTGATTTTAGGCATCAGCTTTCTGGCACCCCAGATGGGAAGAGGGACCTCATGAGACTTCTCTGGATAGAGTGACATACCACTGGAAATTCCTCTCTTGCCTGCATCTCTTAGGAGGCTTTCCATGGCGATCTGGGGACTTCAGAGGTCCCAGAATTCTGCACAGAGACAGAAGGTACTCTCAAGTGATAAAAGTGATATTTTGTTGCTAGTATTTCATGGTTTGTCATTCTAGAATATTGGGAGATCTCCTGGTTTGTTTGTTTGTTGTTTTTTTTTTTTGGGGGGGGGCAACGTGGACGTTGTTTGCCCTGGGGTAGTACGTATTTCCCCACAGTGGTTTTGTCCAGCTGTGACAGAGCACACGGTCTCAGCCATTCTGGTTCTGGGAGGAGGGAGGGGACACCTTCCCTTAAGACTTCAGTAGCATTCCTCTACCTGTGGCCATTGGTGGTGCTAAGCATTAGGTGCTGAGTGCTAGACACCAGCCTCTAAGCCTCAGGTAAGCAGGCTTGAGTCTTGAGTGAGGTGACATTTTTCTCACGCTCTCTCTCTCTAGTTCCTAGGGTTTCCTAAACTGTGGGAATCCTGGTTTGAGCCCTGGTCTGGGAGACTGTTTTCTCTTTTCTCTGCAGCTTTTCTGTTTGAAAATAGAAAATATTGGATGTGAATTCTCAGAAGAGAAAAAATTCCCAAAAACTCCCCATTAAAATTAGTATTACAACACTGGTGTGCTTTAACATGCACAAAGACATCTCTTAAACCAAGAATTAGTACAGCCATCCACACAATTGTGGCCATTGCACCATTTAGGAGAAGGAAGAACCTGGCCTCAGTTTGGAAGCCTAGAAAGTGAATTAATATTGGAATTACTATCTCAGCTCCACAGAGAACAGAGATGGGAAGAGGTTTTATATGGGCAACTGTTTCTGCTCCTTGTAAACCGCATGGATTTGTGAAAAGATTGCAAGCCTGACAGACTTCCTAAAGAGCAGCCTGTTACGGTCTTAAAGGAGAAGAAAGAGAAAAAGGGAAAGGAGCCTTCTGTTAGCTCAATCTGTGTTAAAGATTCAGATACAGCTGACTTAGACTTGGTCACTCCAAATATCAGGGGGCCAGTGGTGCTGGCAGGGGGGGAGGGAACCTCACCCCTGGGACCGAGAAGGGGGAGATACTCCTCATGGCACCACCACCGCTGCTAGGGAACTTTTCTTGAACACAGACTGTAAGAGCTCTGTGGACAATGCAAAAGGACGTAGCAGAAATGGGGCTCATAAGAACTTCTAACTTCTTGCTGCACTTTTAGATAAAGTCAAGGTCATGCCGGTGGCTGAATCCCCAGTTCCAAGTAAGTGTCTGTGGGCTCCTCTGGTACAATGAGCTGGGTGAGTTTGTCCTGCGGCCAAGGGACTGGTGCCGTTCAGCACTGAGGCTGCTCAGGTGAACTGTCATGTGGAACGGCTTTACCTGGAACTGGAACGGGACTTGCACTTTAGGAGATTTACTGTTTCACAAGGACAAAGGAGTCTGGGCTAGTAAAGAAAAGAGGCTGTCTGTGCAACTCCTGAGCCCCTTTCTAAGAGAGCCATTAATGGAAAGGACAAAGTCCTCATCTGGACTCCTGGATGCAGGAAAGCCTTTAAGGAATTGAAACATGCTTTAATGACTGCTCCTGCACTGGGATGACCAGACTTAAAAAAACCTTTTGAACTGTTTGTGCATGAAAGGTCCCATTTGGCATTGAGGGTATTGACTCAATGGCTGGGACCCTGGGAGACACCTGTGATGTACTTTTCTAAACTACTTGATGATGTCAGCAAAGGATGGCCGTCCTGCCTTAGGGCAGCAGGGTCAACAGACCTCCTAATCCAGTGTCTCTGTTTCGAGAAAAATTTCAGGAGAAAATGCTCTGGAATGAGCATTTCCTCTGAGGAGAAATGGGTTCAAACACTTCCTTTTTTTCTGCCAATGAGAGAAATGGATACCAGGGAATGAAAGAGAAAAAACCACATTTATTAAAAAAAAAAAAAAATAAATCCTAGACATTGAAATTGTGGAACCTTATCCCCTCCACAAACCCAGTAACAGCCTTCTCTTGGCTGGAGGCACTTTCCCCTTTGGTGTAGTAACAGTTGCCACGAGCAGGGGCGCTGCTGGCTCCCCAACCAGGCAGGGTGGATGCAGTGATTCTCCCGCGGCTGCAGGGGGCACTATGGTGGGAGTCTGGCCGTCTTTCTACACGTGGACAATGGCGGATGCAGCCGGTGGAGAGGGATGGAGAAGGGGCTTCCTTTACAACTCACAGGGGCAGCCGATCTTGATGCCCCCTCTGGATAACGAAAGGGGCTGTAGCAGGAAACCTCAGAACCAGCAAGCTAGAACGGCAGGGCGGGCTCCCCGGAGGTAGCAAGAGGCAGCAGAAATTCGGCAGCTGTAGCTGGACCGCGGGACCTCCCGGAAGGCAGGGGCAAAACAGCTACAGTGTAGCAAAAAAACCCGGAGCAGCTGTAGAGGCACGTCGGGGGCTGGGCAGCAACAGCCTGGCTCCCAAACACGGCAGAGAAAGAGACTCCCAGGGATTCCTCACCGGCATTGGCTGATCCCTAGGTCCGGGCTGTGTGGAGGGTGGGGGGGCAGGAAATTGAGGGTGTTCCCGGGTCCTGGTGGGGCTTCCCGACATCAAAACAGCAAAAGAAGCCAAGCCGACAAGCTCAGTCACAGTGCCGAAACAAAAACAAAACAAAACAAAAACACCCCAAACCAAAAAGGAGCGGGCAAAACCGACAGAACCAGCACAATCCCTGGTCAGAGATACCGGCCTTATGTGCCAGTCAAACAGCTCGTGCGGAAAAAGGAAGGGCTGCCTCTCACCCCGCCCCCAACTCCCTCCGGAAACCCCGGCTGGGCTCCCATTCATTGCGACAGCCCCAGGGCCAGGGAGGATGGGGAGTGGGGTGGGGACAGCAGCCACTCCAGGCACAAACAAAACAAAACAGATCAAAACCCCCCAAAATGGTATGGGGATAATAAACCTTCCCCAAGACATCCAGGAAGCAAGAAAATTGACTCTGGGACAGCAATGGACTGGGTTTTTTTGCCCCATACAGTTACAGTGGTGTTGGAACAAAAAAGAGGACGCTGGTTATCACCAAGCAGGATGTTTAAATACCAGGCAATATTGTTAGAACAAGGTGATGTGGAGTTGAAAGTAACTGCCCTTCTGAATGTAGTAGTCTTTTTAACAGCTGACCTGGGGAAAAAGGGGAACTGGTCTATGACTGTTAGTGATACCAAAATGATTTTTGCTTTTATGTATTCTTCATGTATATTCATAACTCTGTAGACTATTATTGTATAGTTATATAGTTCCTCGCTAACTCCAGCATTTTTCATACCCTGATAGACAAAGACAAAACACATTCCAAAGACCCTATCCTGATCTTGCTTTTTCTGGAAACCAAGAATGAGCCATTCTCCCGAGACACTTTAGCAAAAGGGGGGGCTCCAGAAGAGGATTGAACCAGTGATGCCAGAATGATTTTTGCTTTTTTATTTCCTTCATATATATTTGTAGCTCTGTAGACTATTGTTGTATAGTTATATAGTTCCTTGCTAACTCCAGCATTTTTCCTCCCTGTTTAGGCAGAAAGACAAAACACATTCCAGAGACTCCAAGCCACAGGGGTCCAAGGCCCCTATCCTGTCTTGCTTCTTCCTGAGCACCAAGGATCAAATACCCTCCCCAGACACTTTCTCATAAACAAAGTACAGCTAGGACAGCTGGTGGCAAGAAAGGGGTGCTATGGGAGATGTCGTTTTAGATTAGGGTGAGAAAAACTTTCCTCCCATGGGACTTTGCAGACACATGTTAATATTTCTTAGATTTTGTTGTTTCATTGGTTTTAGTTTATGTCACCCTGTTACCGTATACGTACACCTGCCAGAATGTTCTTCCTTCCCTTGAACCCCATTGGTTTAATTTTACCACAGTGTTCCACACTTGTGATCCCATTAGTCCCCCCGGTTCCTAGCCACCCCTCTGCACCATGTTTCCCTATCCGTATTGCACCTTGACCCTCAGAAACACCCCTTTTATCTGGTATATAACCCTGTATCCTTGGCCCATTTTTGGCTCTCGTCCCTGGAACACATTTGAGGCTGTACCCACGATGCATACAATAAACAGTGCTTGGATTTCCAAACAGGACCCCATCTCCTCGCCTTTATTGTCAGCTCTTTATTAGCAGAGTGCACCTGACCCCTGAGGCACTGGTTGCTCTCAGTGAAAGGAATGGGCAAGGAGACCAGCTCCTTTTAATGCCTTTATTAAGATCAGCTCTAGGTGGGGGCTCGAGGGGTTGCGCACACCGCCGCTGCTCCGCTGCTCCCGATGGACGACGCAGAGAAGGAGGTGATCAGCTTTGCCACACAGCAAGGCTGGGGCTCCCTCCTCACGAGAGTCCCTGGGAAAAGCCTAAGAAGACACTGACTCGTTGGAAAGTCTAGGGTAGTCCTGTGTAGAGGGTACTTTTTAAGTTATGGTGACAACATGGAACCCAGCTCTGATTGGTGTGAGGTTCTCTATGGTTCTGCCGACCCAGAGTGGTTATTTTTAGTTCTTGGTTTTGTGTTGGCTAGTTGTTTTTAGGGGTTTTATGTCTGAATAGTGTCCCATGAGCACTTGAGGCTTTTTCATTTGCATGTCGGGTGGTGTCATTGGTTGCCATGCGGGAAGTGGCAGGGGGAGGCAGCAGGGGCAGGGGCGATTCCACAAAAGGATACAGTTACAAAGAAAGGGGTCTCAGGTAATTAACATTTAACAGAGAAAACATTTAGGAAAAGCATTTCCAATTACAATAACAATAGGTCTGAGCTAAACGGTATTTAAGAGAGAAAAGCCTTACCACAGGCAAGGTAAACAGTATCCAACTGAGAAGGCACTCTACTTAACTGAACTCAGAAACTTGTATGTTATTTCTTACATCAGGGACACGCAGTAGCACGATGCAACAGGGGGCTACAAAAGAGGCGGAACCAAAAGGGGGGGGGGGAATTGCCTAATTACTTGTGCTTTTAATTGGGGATTCTTGTCAATTATGCTAATTTGCTAAACTTATAAAACTGTATTCACAGTGGGTTGGGCATTTTCCCATATCTGCCCCTGGAGGCCTCCAAATAAAGACCAGCCTTTATATTACCTCCTATACTAATATTGTCTCAAAAGTGTGTTGTTTTATTTTTAGATCTATGAGGCATCAGTTTTCTGGCGCACCCAGATGGGACATTGTGACCTTGTAGCCTCCGTCTGATCAGATCGGATACATTTTGGAAGAAATTCTTCCCTGCCGGCAACTTTTAGAGAATTTTCCTGCAACAGCCTGAGGTGAGAAGCCATGGTCCAGGGACCCTGCAGGAGGTAACATAAAAGCAGGTCTTTTGTGGTGTATTGTGTAATTGCGTATTGTGTATTTCTGTGTGTATCATGTATTTGTGCAATTTATTTGTTTTCTGGATAGTTTCGGTTCTTAGGAACCAAATTGTGACCTTTTGCAGGATCCCACTGTTTTTGTAAGGTTTGTGCAGTCTCTTATTCTGGCCTTGCATATTGTGGACTGGGCACTTGCTTTTGAAATGGTTTCTCTGAGTTTTTTTCCTTTCACCTCTTTTTGCAGCTCGCCCCAGCTCGGCTGGCTGGGAAGCAGGGGGTGTGTGTGTGCGCCACTGGTTGAGTTTGTTTATTGGTGGGGAGGAACAAATGGCCCTCCAAAGGTTTTTGTGTTTAGCACGCGTGGGTTTTGATTGTTGTGTTTGCCTGTAGATGCCCAGATTCCGGCATAGTCTGGACAGTGTTTTAGGAGGGGCTGGAGCTGGCTCAGCACTCCCATTGTGGAAAAAGGGAGAGGGGCACCCACCTCCTATATTGTAGTGAACATGAGTTGTGTTCCATCTGTGGAGACAAAAGTCCCATACCTCAGCGTGTTGGAGCATGCCAGTCCGGAGGGAGGCTTGCCTTATTTTGTGACCGAGGAAGGGATTTTTTGGAGGTTTTTTCTGGATTTTTCTGGAGCGGACGGCTCCCAGATCCTCCGCTGAACGGCCAGGACAGGGCTGTGAGCTAGAAGGCCATGCCCCCTGGGACAGAAGTGGGAGAACAGCTGGACTGAGAGAGACTGCTAAAGTGGCCCATGCCATCACCCTGGTAACTGCTGAGGGATGGGGTGGAGAAGGAAAAGCCTGTACAACACTGACAGAGGAGGTACGACTGACACCAAAGAAGGCTTCAAGCATCAGCACTTTATTATTTTCCAATACAACCTTTTATACCCTTTATCTTACATGCATTCCACCTGTGTGCCCTCTCTACCCTTCTGTGATTGGTCAGTACACCTCAGCATTCCATGTTTCTTTTCCTTCAATACTGTTCACCTTTTCTACACAGTTGTAGCCCATTAGGGATGAAGCTCGGCCACAGCCCCATTCTCAATCACCACAAACTGTGTGCCCACACAACACTGGCACCAAGACCCAGCCCGAGGCCGCCGTGGGTGTTGCCCTTAGGGCAGGGAGGCCGCCACCACAGGGCAACGGCCCAGCCCACCTACCGCCTCCGGGCCCCACCCACACAGCGCCAGACGGGGCTGGGAATGCAAGACCTGGGGGAGGTGACATGACACCCCGGGCTTCTGCTGCCACCCCTGAGGTCAGGAGCAGGGGCGAGGTTGCACCCCTCAGAGGAACTAATGTAACCTTTGTGGGCAGGAGAACAGCTCCTATGATGGACGGCACTAACACAGTTTCCATGGTAACGAGTTCTGCTGTAGATAGACATGGAAACAAAAAGCGGCCGCGGGCTGTGGGAAGGGGTGAGCACGAGCGAAGTGGGGCACGAAGTACCAGTCGCGCTGGGGGTATCCCCGAGTGGGTGTGTCCCTGCTGTGTGTCCACCTCCGCACCATGTCCTCGCCCGGCACTGCTGGGCCTGCGCTTGGAGATGCTTTACCTGCAGCATGCTGCGCCCTCCCCGGGAAGGTGCCATCCCCGCCTTCCCTGACACTCAAGCTCGGCGGCCCCATGCTGGGTGGCGGGCAGTGGGCACTCCCCATCTGGACTGCTGGGTTCAGGTGAGAGCAGCTGCTCGTGCCCCATGGTGCATGTGGTCTGTGGGAATGGGGGCTACCCTATCTGCCCCTCTCCTCTGTGCTACCCAAGAGGGAAAGGCAGGGTTCAGTGATGGGATATCTGCCTGGTCTAGCAGGATCAGAGTGTCTTTTGCAAGACACACCGGCTCCAAAGAGGAAGAAGCCCCATTTCAGAGAGGCCTATTCCAGCAGACCAGGCCTGAAGGAGGTGCCTCTAGAAGATACAGATTGGGAGCTGTATACAGATGAGAGCAGCTTTGTGCAAGATGGAAAACAGATGACAAGTTATACAGTGACAACCACAGACAAGGTAATCCAGGCAAAGGCTTTGCCATCAGATGTATCATTGCAGAGAACTAAATTGATTGTACAGATGACAGCTCTAGTGAAACATGGGATTGGAAACTAGAGGATATTAATCATAGAAATTAGAAGATATTGATTAAAGGATAGGCATTCAGATGATGTGTATTGCTGCTCTTTGAAGGAAGAGACAGGACTATGTACAAGAACAGCAAGGAGGAATGCAAAGATGCCTGATAAAGGGGATGCTTACCAGAACAGAAGACAAGAATACAAGATTACCAGAGATACTGAGATAAGGAGGCACCTTGGGCCCCCAGGACCAGATAAAACTGGCCTTACAGCTTGGACTATGACCAGAGGATCAATGGGCATGTGCAAGGCAGCAGGGTCAGAAGTTCATCTCTGAGGAAGACTATTCTCCTTCATCTCTGAGACCCCTGAGACGACCACCAGAGACAACTGCGAAGGTGCAAAAGACCGATAAGCCGATAAGCCAATTAGCATACGAAGCGGGAGGGGGAGCCGGGGATGGATATGCATAGATGTATTGTGAAACTCGATGCATATGTAACATTCTAGACCTTAAAAGAGGACGTGAGTGAACGAGAGGCTGTGCATGCCTTTGGGAGCTATCCTGCATCACGCCCAGTGCTGAATAAATCACATACCTACTTTAAAACTCACTTTGTCTCTGAGTTTTAGAGTCTTTCTGCATGTCACTAGAACTGAGCTAAGCAAAGAAGGTAAAAATATGGACTAATTCTGAATATGCATTTAATGTTGTGCATGTCCATGGAGTAATCTGGAAGAAAAGAGGATTGCCGACTGTTCAGGGTAATGGAAACAAACATGCTGAACAGATCCATGGGCTGCTACAGAGTATTTGGAAGTCTAGAGAAACAGCTTTTGTGCATTGCAAAGCTCATCAAGATGGGGAAACACCTCCCAAATTAGAGAATCATTTTGCTGATGAAATAGTAAAAGGGGCTGCAGAAACAGGCATCTTAACAGTAGTGCAACAGAAGGAAATTGATTTGTCAAGGTTTGCCCCAAAGTATGATCAGAAAGATCACCAGTCAATTAACTCCCTTAAGGCTGAAATCAAAGAAAGTGAATGGGCTATTACATCAGAGGGACAGATTGTAGTCCCACCTCAGTGAGAACATGAAAGCACTCACAGGGGAACAGAGAACCTTTTGAAACATCTGAAGAAGGTAGTAATAGAAAGGGAAATTACTGATATTGTACAATCTATACCAAGCAAATGTTAAATTGGCTGTAGAAACAACCCCGGCATGAGCAAGAAGAGTTGTGTTAGGAGTAAAGATGGGATCTTCCTGGAGATTGTTGGCACATAGATTTTGCTGAGTTACCACGCAAAGAAGGATACAGGTACGTACTGGTGTTGATTGACACCTTCAGTGGATGGCCTGAAGCTTACCCCTGTTGCACTAACACAGCAGAAGAAGTGGTAAATGTTTTGGTCAATCATATAATTCCAAGGTTTGGAGTTCCTTTGGGGTTGTCATCAAATAGGGGACCACAATTTGTTGCAACTGTTGTCCTGGGTTGCAGTGTAGGTTGTGCCCAAAGTATGTATTCTATCACCATCTTCATGAGCTGTTGAAACCAGGTGCGGCAGTGTTTCCCTTGCTGTCTCTTTCCAGACTATCTTCTGTTAGTGGGCCCATCAATGCCTTACTGCATGACTCATAGGTAACTCCCTCCGGGAGCTATCCCTGTTTAATGGGCAATCAAGGACCTGCTGCATGACTCATAGAAAGATATCATCCCATTGTGAGATGCTTCTCCCAGGGGGAGGAGCCAAGCATTCCACCTGGATATTATCTGGGATTTCGGACAGCACAGGGAGCCCTTATCCACTGGATTCCCAGAGGAGAAGAACTACCAGACCTTTCTATGGGATTACTGCTTCATGAAGACCACCTCATCTGGACCGCTTCCACCACCCTGCTCAGGTTGTATTCTGACTCTGTCAGTGGTCTTTTGTATTATTGCATTTATTTTATTTTACTTTGTTTTTCCCTCCTATTAAATGGTATTTCTGACTTGGAGTCTCTCACTGGTTTTGCCTTCAAAATACTACAACTGTAGTGGGGGAAGTTAGTAGTGAAATTTTGGGAATTGTTTGGGATCTGTAAATTCCCTACATACTCCAGGCAACTTGTAAGGCTGAATGTGTGAATGAAACCCTCAAAACCCAGATTAGTAAAATTTGTCAAGAAACATCCATGACATAGGTTCAGGCCTTGCCTATAGCCTTACTGAGAATCCACATACAACTGAGGCAGAAAGACAACATAAGCCTTTATGAAATATTGTATAGCAGGCTGTATCAAATTGTGTATATTACGGGAGAAATTAATATGAGGGGGAAATTGGCTCACAGAGGTATTTAATAGCTTTAAGTTCTACTTTGCAGAAGCTCCAGATATTCGTTGAGTTATCCAGAGCTATAGGATTGGACACACCTGCTCATCTGTTCCAGCCTGGGGACTGAGTATGTTAAATGGTGGGACAGTGACCTTTACGAGCTAAGTGGAGAGGACTGTTCCAAGTCCAGCTGACTACCCTCACTGCCATCAAAGATGCTGACAGAGAACCCTGAATTCACTACTCCAGAGTTAAGAAGACCTCTGCTCCTGTAACAACTGGAAAACAGAGACTGATACAAACCAGAAGGATGTGATTTAAATTGTACTTTTTGTGCCTGTTATCTGCACAGCTGGTAACCATGGCTCAGGTTTGGTTCCAAAATTTGCATGTGACTTTAGTCCGAAATGTATCCAAAACTCTTCATAAGAACAACCTGTCAGGGTAGTATTGGATATATGAAAATGAAGCCTGGAAAATTCTTCCCCTAGATAAAGATCAGGCCTGTGCCCTTGGGGCTGCAATTCGAAACATAACAATATTTGATCATATTGAGAATCCAAATGGATGAATGAGGATGTAAAGATACATTAATCCCCTCGCCAAACGTCCCAGACATTTCCATAGTGTAATCAGAGATCTCATTCCCTCTTTGGGAGTAATTGAACTGGAGAGAGCAATTATTAACATCTCAGCTGTTATTGAACATATTGAAAAGCAAACTTCAGATGCAATTTTGGCCTTACAAGAAGTCCATGATTTGTCTTGTGTGGTTTTGCAAAACAGAATGGCTCTCAATTTCCTACTAGCTGCACAATCATTTGTAACAGTGTGTCTTTTTCGGAGTGCAGCTGCAGCCCAGCTAGATCCCAGTCAGCCTCTCCAGTGGAGAAACTGCTTGAGAAGAATTCAGGCAGAAACTTTAGAACCCTTTCCCAAATCTTTAATAACTACATAGATAGAATGGTAGAGTGGATAGAATTTCCCAACACAAAATTCCCCTTGAACCTGTAGAGTATATAAAGTTTTTCCCACTTTATCCCAAAATTCTATAGATAGGACAGACTCAGAAGTTACACCCGGAATATATTTAAAAATCCAACGAAAAAGAAGTTTTAGATCCCCTTTAGAGAAAGTAACATTATTTCTAACAAGGGCATTATATACAAGGGAAAAAGCTTCTTGCTGCTCCCGGGATAATTTGCCCCCTATGGAGCCCTCCCCCTCCATGTGACTTAAAAAGAAAGAAAAAGAAAAAAATATAAAAAGATGACCTCCACCAGAAAATACTCACCCCTTTCCAGTGGGTCAAAAAAAAAAGAATCACGTGGAAGTTATGCTGAAGGAAACCAGTCTTCCTTAATAGGAAGGTTGTTGGTTTTCCCTCCAGAGAATTGTTCCAGAAAATTGGAATTTTTCTCTCGGGGCAGTGGTACTTGAAAGCGACTTAAAATCCAGACCAGAGTTTTACTGGAGACGCTTGCCGGAGAGCTAATGACAAGCTCTGAGGTTCAAGCGACCACGTGGATGTGCCATTTGTAACAGTGTGTCTTTTTCAGAGTGCAGCTACAGCCCAGCTAGATCCCAGTCAGCCTCTCCAGTGGAGAAACTGCTTGAGAAGAATTCAGGCAGCAATCAAGTTCACACATCCACACACGTTACAGGCTAGCTCAGCAGAGAGGCAGAAGGCTCCCAGCCCCAGATTAATTCCAGCAAGCATTTATTCCATGTGCCGAAGGTGGAATCCAGAGGCCAAAAGAGAGCGATCATGTGAATTTTCTCAGTTATATAGTGTCTCAGGTTTGTGGGTGGTACAGGGGGCAGGACAGGGGGCAAGTGACCATAGGGAAGACAGAAACTGGACACCAGGCCCCATAGCCAATGGGGAAACAGGGAAAGGGGATACCATGGGGGAGTGATGGACTTGTGAAACCCAGGGAGCAGACTGTGTGTGCAATGTTTGCAAGGAACCATGGGGGAGAAGCTTTTTTTACACCTGGGGTATCTTTAATCTTTGCTTTTCCAGGGCAAGGCAGTTGGAAATTCCTTTAAGGGCACAAGGGACTTCACAACTCCTCTGTTTTTACTAACTATGAAGGCTTCCCCAATGGATTTCTGCAAACACTTAGCAAGGCAGGGAAACACAAGCAAGATGATAAAAAACAATGATTACAATCAAAATTATCCCTTTAACAAAGGATGAAACCCATCATGTCAATCCCCAGTGTCAGAAAAGTTCACTGATCCAGTCTGAGTTTTCAGTCTTTAATTCCTTCACTTGCTCTCTCAGCTTCTGGATGTGTGCGTGGATGGATTCTGAGTGTGTAGAGAGGTTGAAACAGCACATCCCATCAAAGTCCTGGCAGCCATATCCATGGGCAAGCAGCAAATAGTCCATTGTGGCCCGGTTTTGTAGGGTTGCATGCCTGGTAATCTCAGTGTCACTAAGAAGGTCACTGAGTGCAGCAGAGGTAGCATTTTCCTGTTTACTAAGCCAGCATTCCAGGTAAGAAAGCTCACCGAGGGCTTTGGCTGTGGCCACCCAAAGTAAAAGTAGGGAGACCACGACCTTCTTTCCTTTATTCCAATTATAAATTTGGCTATCACAATTTTCATCAAATTCAGATTATGACCTCTTTTGCCATGCCAATTATCATTAACACTAGTTGTTGTTCTTATGTACATCAGAGTGAAAGAATTAATAAGGATTTGGTTGAAATTTGGAAGCAAACTCAAATTTTACATCAGGTAGCTTTCAAAAAGGCTCATTAAACTTTGAATATATCTTCCATGCACTCACTTCATGGTTACCAAACTGGGCCTGGATAAAAGGAACTGTTCATACTACTTATATCTGTAGTTAGTCTTTGCATAATAGCTGACTGCTTGATGCAATGCTGTGGTTAAATGTAAAGAGTAGAGACTAGACAAGGTACAATCTTGTCAGTCTCTAAAGGGGGGAATGATGCCAGAATGATTTTTGCTTTTATATTTCCTTCATATATATTTGTAACTCTGTAGACTATTGTTATATAGTTATATAGTTCCTTGCTAACTTCAGCATTTTTCCTACTCTGATAGACAGAGACAAAACACATTCCAAAGACCCTATCCTAATCTTGCTTTTTCTGGGAACCAAGGACAAGCCACTTTCCCAAGACACTTTACCAAAAGATGGGGGGTCTCCAGAAGAGGGTTGAACCAGAAGGGGGAATTACCTCATTACCTGTGCTTCTAATTGGGGATTCTTGTCAATTATGCTAATTTGCTAAACTTATAAAACTGTACTAACCCCATGTCACATGGGAATTTTTCCACATTTGCCCCTGGAGGCATCTAATTAAAGACCAGCTTTTATATTACTTCCTATATTAATATTGTCTTGAAAGTGTGTTGTTTTGTTTCTAGATTTTTAAGGCATCATTAGCAGACCATAGAACAGGTATACTCCAGTCAAAGTGACCTACAGGACACTCCTCTGGAAGAAGTGGATTGGGAACTCTTCATAGACCTGAGTAGCTTTGTGAAAAATGGAACCTGAAAAGCCAGGTATTCAGTAGTAACTCAGCACGAGGTAAGAGAGGCCAAAGCTCTGATCCCCAACATGTTGGCTCAAGAAGCAGAACTGATTGCACTGACAGAGCATTGGTGCTCTTATGGGATAAGACTGAAAATAGATGGACTGACAGGAGATTTGCTTTTGGAGTGGTCCATGCCCATTGAACCATTTGGAAAGAGAGAGGGCTGTGAACCTCTCAGGAATGCCCTGCGAAACATGGTCAACTAATACAGATTGTTAGAGGGGGTGCAGCAACCTCGAAAGCCGGACAATAATGGATTGTAAAGCTCACCAATTCAGAAAGACCCCAGTGAATACTGGAAAGTGCCTGGCTGACAAAGGGGCCAAGGAGATGGCTGTGGGGACATCCTGTTAGTTTTACCCAAGAAATATTGGCATTTGGACAAGGAGGCTGCTGATCATCAGCCTGAAGATGAGAAAGTGGCAAAATAACCTCTGAAGTGGCTTGAACTCCTTCATAGGCTGCCAAGATCTCCTTCTCTGTTGGGGTGTAGATGGCTTTGGACCCTCTGTAGCTTCAGCTCCAGAATCCAAGTGGTGGACCACGAGTCTCCCCAGGAACCTCCTGCCAAAGGCTCCAGGAAAGACCATTGCTCCCAGCTGCAGAGTAGAGCATGTTCTTCACCTCTGGTCCCATTCTGACTGGGCCAAGGGCTCCCGCATGAGCAATTTCCTGCTTGATTTGGGCAAAGGCTTGCTAGTGTTTAGAGCCCCAGTGGAAATTGTTCTTCTTGCGGGTAACCAGGTAGAGAGGGCTCACAATCTGGCTGTACTCGGGGATGTGCATTCTCCAGAAGCCTATGGCACCTAGAAAAGCTTGTGTTTCCTTCTTGTTGGTGGAGACATTGCTGTGATCTTGTTGATGACCTTGGTGAGAATCTGATGCCATCTGTCTTGCCACTTCACTCCCAGGAACTGTATCTCTCAGGCAGGTCCCTTGACTTTGCTTTTTTTGATGGCAAAGGCAGCTTCCAGGAGAATTTGGATGATTTTCTCTCCTTTCTCAAATTCTCCTGTTGCTGTGTTCCCCCCTGTGAAGTGCATCACTTGTGAACAGCCATAGAGTCTGTGGTCTGACCCGGAAAGCCGCAATCTTCCCAGAGAGAGAGGTCTCGCTAGAGACAACCTTCCAGGGGTCTTGGGCAGTCCTTCAGCTCCTGGGCAGCCTCAGCAAGGCACAGCCAGTGGCTGCCAGTGATTCAGCTCTTAGCAGTGATTTCAGCTCTGCCTTGCAAGGTTATCCCAGGCCAACTCAGGGACAGAGAGACAGGAGTGCTGTATAGCGATTGCACAGGGTAGCCTTTATTGTCCAGCACCCTGCAAAGGGTAGCCAAGGATGGCAGCTCCCCCCTGAAGAGGAGGAACTCTGGGGTATTTATGGGGGAAAGCAGGGGTGGTACCAAAGGGGAAAAACCAATGGGTTGGAAAGGATCTACATGGCTATATCAGGGCACTGTGGGTGCTTTGCCCTGACCTGAGAAAGAACTGCCTCATCTAAAGGTTCTCTCTCCCAGGGAGGGTTGAGATGAGCTTATCACATTCCATTCAAGGGGCATCCCTCCAGGGCAGAGGCCTGGCAGGTTTATCCGCCTCCACACGCCCCCCCAATGATGTCATCTATGTACTGCAGATGCTCTGGAGCCTCACCCCTTTCCAGTGCAGTCTGGATCAGTCCATGGCAGATGGTGAGACTCTGCTTCCACCCCTGGGGCAGTCGGTTCCAGGTGTACTGCACTCCCCTCCAGGTGCAGGCAAACTGAGACCTGCAGTCTGCTGCCAGAGGAATGGAGAAAAACACATTGGCAATGTCAATACTGGCATACCACTTCCCTGCTTTGGACTCCAGCTTGTACTGGTGCTCCAGCATGTCTGGCACAGCAGCACTCAGCAGTGGAGTCACTTCCTTTGAGGCATAATAGTCCACAGTCAATCTCAATTCTCCTTCAGATTTGCACACAGGCCAAATGGGGCTGTTGAAAGGTGAATGGGCCTTGCTGACAACCCCATGGCTATCAAGCTCATGAATCATCTTGTGGATGGGAATCATGGCATCTTGATTTGTCTGGTACTGCTGGCAGTGCACTGTTGAGGTGGCAATTGGTACTTGCTGTTCCTCCCCCTTCAGGAGTCCAACTGCAGAAGGATTTTCTGACAGTCCAGGCAAGGAGTTCTGTTACAGAATTCCTCAGGGAAGGTGGACATGATGTTTACCTAGGCCTTCAACTACCCGAGCTGAGGCCTTCACAAAGGCCTAACTGAGGCCTTGAAGCCTGTGATGCAGTTAAAAATACTTAGCCGAGTGTTGCGCAGTTAGAAATTAGTAGTTAAGGTGTCAGGGAAAGGTAATAAGGTTGTGAAGGTCATTGAGTAGAATTGTTAGTAGGCACGTGATAGCCACCTTAAGAGTAAGTAAAATAAAGTGTGTTTTCATACTTCTCTCTGCTGTATGCCAATGAAAAGCCACTGTAAATGTAAACTATATAGAAATGTATATAAGCAGCCATCTTAGTCAAAATAAACCAGAACGTAGCACTTAACCACATTGGCTCGATCTGCGTTCTCTGTACGTCCAACTCCTTTTTATCTCAGGTAACCCTGCATCAGAGTTCAATTGCCTTATGCCCTCTGCCTCCACAGCAGCTATCCCAAAAGCCCACCTCAGTCCTTTTGGGTCTTTGAAATAGTCACTCTGGAGGAAATCTATGCCCAGAATATACAGGGCCTCTGGACCAGTCACAATTGGGTGTTTCTGCCACTCCTTTCCTGACAAGCTCACCTCAGCTTCCAGCAGCATCAACTGCTGTGATACCCCTGTCACCCCAACAATAGAAATAGCTTCTGCTTCCACATGTCCCGATGGCGTTAGGGTACACTGCACACCAGTATCGACCAAAGCTTCATATTTTTGTGGTTATGATGTGCCAGGCTGTCAGATCCACACAGTCCAAAAGACCCGATTCTCCCATGCCTCTACCTGGCTAGAGGCAGGGCCCCTCTAGCCCTGGTTATCATTCCCTCCCTGGGCATACATACTAGAGGTTCCTTCAAGGGGATCCACCATATCATCCTCCCTTCTGTTATACCTAGCAGCTCGGTCACAGGAGGCTGTGGCTACCTTCACTTTAGCAGAACTCCCTCGGTTAATGTTATCCTTCTTGAGTTGACACACCTGTGCTGCCAGGACAGAAGTGGGTTTTCCATCCAATCTTCTCATATCTTCCTCATGGTCACACAGGAAGAAGCACAGGTCAGCTTGTGGGGTGCACACCCTGTCCCTAGCTAGGGGGCATAGAGTTCTGATGTTGCGTCCTGTGACTCGCACTGGTGAAACACTTCTTCCTCATCTCCTCCATCACATCCCCAATCTCTTTAAACACCTCTTTGAGCCTTTTAACCACAGCAGAGACATGAGCCTGCATTGGGCCACTTACCATACTCTCATAATTCCTGAGCTTGTTGCCTACAGAACCCACTGTCTCTCGGTTGTCCTCAGCATTAATTGTTCCAATGAAGGTGGTGTATTGGGATGGTCCTAGATTTGCCAGGTTTCTCATTTGCCCTGTGCACCTGACCTTGTTGGAGTCATTATTGTGCTGTCCGTCCCATTCAAAGAGTACTTCTGGTACTGCCACTTCTCTCAGCTGTAGAATCCCTTCACGGAATCACAGAATCACAGAATTACTAGGTTGGAAGAGACCTTCAAGATCATTGAGTCCAACCCAGCCCTAACACCTCAACTAGATCATGGCACCAAGTGCCACATCCAATCATTTTAAAAACACATCCAGGGATGGTGACTCCACCACCTCCCTGGGCAGACAATTCCAGTACTTCATCACTCTTTCCATAAAAAATTTCTTCCTAATATCCAACCTATATTTCCCTTGGCACAGCTTAAGACTGTGTTCTCTTGTTCTGTCAGTTGCTGCCTGGAGAAAGAGACCAACCTCCACCTGACTATAACCACCTTTGAGGAAGTTGTAGAGAGTGATAAGGTCACCTCTGAGTCTCCTTTTCCCCAGGCTTAAACAACCCCAGCTCCCTCAGTCGTTCCTCATAGGGCTTGTGTTCCAAGCCCTTCACCAGCCTTGTTGCCCTTCTCTGGATGCGCTCAAGCATCTCAACATCCTTCCTAAACTGAGAGGCCCAGAACTGGACACAATACTCAAGGTGTGGCTTCACCAGTGCCAAGTACAGGGGAAGAATGACTTCCCTGGTCCTGCTGGCCACACTATTCCTGATACAGGCCAGGATGCCGTTTGTCTTCTTGTCCACCAGGGCACACTGCTGGCTCATGTTCAGTCAGCTGTCACCAGTACCCCCAGGTCCCTTTCTGCCTGGGTACTGTCCAACCACACCATCCCCAGCCTATAGCGTTGCAGGGGGTTATTGTGGCCAAAATGCAGGACTTGGCACTTGGACTTATTAAACTTCATCTTATTGGACTCTGCCCATCCATCCAACAGTTCCAGCTCTCTGCAGAGCTCTCCTACCTTCCAACAGGTCGACACACTCCCAGCTTAGTGTTGTCTGCAAATTTACTAATGATAATCTTGATATCCTCATCCATGTCATCAATGGTCTTCCAGGGCATTCTATGATGGTGCTCCTGTATTTTGTCTGTGTACAAACCTCTCTCTTACACTATTAAAAGCTGCTCCCAGAGAGGAAGGGATCCTGGCTCCCTCATGGACAACCAATCAATACCCGCATCCTGGGCCAAGGACTCCAAATTCCTTGCTTTGCCACTATCCAATTGCACATCTGGACCCATAAGGTCTCAAATCCAAAGTAACCAGGTAGAATAAGCCTCACGCCCCTATCATACAATGTCTTTTCACAGATTACGGAGACTGTCATACAACAGGGACTCGGTGATGATCTCAGGCTCTGTCTCCCCTGCTGATTGTGAGGGCCCTGGTTACCTCATTATCTATACCTGGGCAGGCTGATTTTGTCTTATACTTCCTCCTCTGCACAGGGGTGATTGCTGCTGGCTGTGACTGCCCTTGTGGTTCAGCTGGAGCCTGAACGGTTGTAACATCCGTGGGTTTCACTGCTGCACCATCAGACTTTCCCTCTTTGAGGCAGGGACAGGACTTCCCACCAGCTGGGGAGGTGTATTCCCTCAGCATCTGGGGCATCTTCTCTTTTAACACCCCCATCCAGTCCAGGTGGTCCATTTCTGAGGTGGGCTGTTGGGCAGTGATAGGATGTGGGGCAGTGTCAGGCTCTGGGGAAGTGCCAGGCTGTTGGGCAGCATCCCTAGTCTCTGGGGTAGATGTCAGGGTGGTTACCCAAGGCAATCTCACCTTATCTCTGAATGCTAAATAGAATAGGCCTATCAGCAACACCAGACACTGTGTGATATCATTAGCATCTAGAGAATATTTGAACCCTTCGAAAGCTGGTGGGGTAGGCCCAAAGAGCTGGGTGAAGGGTTGGGAGAAAACTTCCCCTGGTGATACTTCCTCACAATTATTAATGAAATCCCCCAAACATATACTTGGTGTGTGATAGCCATGTATCCATGTGCCCACATTCCAGAGGAAATTAAAAATCTATGAATTCCTCACCTTATTGACCCATTGTGCCAACTGGATAACAGCCGCAGTAACCTCAGTCATAGGACCCATGTTTAGATGAGGAGTTGCAAATGGGAGATATGGCCATAACCATGTGCCAAGCGAACTAGGGTAGGCTAGACCACATGGTGCCACCTAATGAGGTTTCTATATCCAGCACAGAAAAATGGGTTACCCAGGAACTGTTATTCCTTTTTCACCCTTTCCTCTCGATGCCCTCAGGCCCCACACAGGGTGCCAAGATCTGTCTTGGTTTGAAAGACAGGTGTCTGCTAAGGAAGGTGGGAACTTCCCTTGAAATGGAGAATATGATCCCCTTCCATCCAAATTATTATAACTTTGAAATTATGGGGCTTTCAGGCAGAGATATGGGAAAATAACTAAAAGTTCTTTACTAGTATATATATGTGTGTATAACAAGGTGTCCTGGGTTGACGGTGCCTCCTATCCCAATCGTGCAACTTTATCTCTATGTACTACACTGTTATGTCTGACAGCTGCCCCCCCCCTCGGTGGGATGTTTGCCGCGGTGGGGCTACTTGCGCTTTTGGCTTTTGGCTGCTTGCTCGGCTTGGCTGCAGGCTTTGCTTTGCTTTGCTTTGCTTTGCTTTGCTTTGCTTTTACTGCTGCTGCCTTTATTTCGCTGCTTTCGTTTTTTTTCCTTTTTTTCTTTCTCTCCCTTTCCCCCCCCCCCCCCGGAAGATCATTGGACCGGCTCCGGACCTGACCTGGGAATATCTGGGGGTCCTCGACGCCTGAAAACAGAAGCTCTGTGCCCTCCCCTCACAGCAACTGCTTGAGTATTTTTCTTTTCCCTTGTGTTGGGGAGTGTCTTTGTTTATTTGTCAATAAATAGGTTTTTTCCACTTCTCCTCCGAGAAATTCCTTCTCAAACCCAGAGCTGGGGGGGGTAAGGGGTGGTGGAGGTTTGTTTTCTGGGGGGCTCCTTCTGGAGACCTTCCCCTAATTTGTCCTAAACCAGGACACAAGGCAAACAAACAACAACAATGGCAGCAACAACAAACAAGAAGAAACCCAATAGCAGTCTTCTCTCAGCTGTCGAGCACTTTCCCCTTTGGTGTAGTTATGGGTAGTTATGGTCACAGCCAGCAAGGGCGGTCTTGGCTCCCAGCTGGGCAAGGCAGGTGCAATGGTTCTCCCACAGCTGCAGGGAGTGGCAAAGCTCAGCTGCCTCTTCACGTGGTTAATGGCGACTCAGCCCACAGAAGAGAGAGAAGGGGCTTTCCTTTGCAAACTCACAGGAAGCAGCTGGTCTCAGTGCCACTCGGGAAACTGAATGGACTGCAGCAGGAAACCTTGGAAGCAGCAAGCTGGAACAGCAGAGGCGGGCACACCCTGGGGTGGCAAACATAGTGAAGCAGAAAACTCCGGGCCATTCCAGAAGCTGCAGGATATCCAGTTATTGGGTTATAGTGTAGCAAGAAGCCCTGAAGCAGAAACAGAGAATAGTGGGGCTGGGCAGGGAATCGCTCCCCTGGGTAGCTCACTGGCCATGGCTGATTCCAGGGTCGAGCTGCGCAGAGGGGGAGGTCCTCGGTGGGGAACGGAGTGCTCCTGGGTTCTGGCGCAGAACGCACTGGCTCTGGACTCCCAAGCAGCAGAGAAGCACGGCAGTAAGCTCCAGCCACAGTGCCGAAGGGAAAGAAAAAAATCAGGCAAAAACTACACGGCAACAGTAGCTCTTGTCAGAGAGGGATCACGCCACATGGCTGTGGAGATGAATCGTCTGCCTAGGATGAAGCAACCGCCCCTCGCCCCCCCCCCCCTTCCCCTGTGTGGTATATGATATAAAATAAATTTGTGCTTCAAACTAAGGTTTCCAAAATTGTAGAAATCTTCAGGCAACTGGAGAAACTAATTTGCAATTGTAAGAACACAGGCCAATGACAGGGTGGATTCCAGATTTGCAACAGAAAAGGGGTGGCTCGACAGGAGATGGACCATCTACCAGGGCAGGCCGGCAACTCCCTCAGTGATTGATACCTGATATGGATCTGAGATAAGGAGATCAGCGATGTCACATATCAGCATCCCAATGCCAAGTTCTCAGAAACCGAATCAAACCCTCAGCTCTGCCCGGAAAAAGGTTTTGAAAACCAGCAACAAGAAAAGAAAATACATGAATAATGTGTGTTGAGCAAAAGCGAACAAAGACCTTGCATTAAGGAAAAAAAACTGTATAAAAACTGTCCCCCAGAACACTGAGTTTGTGAACGGGAGGAGTTTGGTTCCATAGAGGCCGTCTCTGCATTCACCCAACATCGATTTCCGGGACTGAAGTTGTTTCTTTTATTGTGGCTGTCCGAGATCGCTTTTCATGGCGAAATAAAATTGCTTTCTATTAAATTTGCTACGTATCTTCTATAACACCCTAACTCTCGCAGGAATCCTGGGTTGGCTCTCACCCATCACAGTACTCCCGGAGCCGGGGTTGGCGGCGGGCAGCAAGCACCCCGGACACAAAACAAAACCAAAATAAAAAATGGATATGGGATTAAAAAAAACCCAAAACCACCCCCCAAAAAAAACAAAACAAAAAAAACCCCAAAAAAACCCACAAAACCACATCCCCAAGACAGATGGTAGGTTCCTTCAAGTGACCTTACAGTTGCAAATGCCACAGCCTGGAGAATATCAGTGTGGGTGTTATAAATACATATTATAAAGTTGGCTTTCCGCAAATATTAAGATGAATGTTATATGTATAATGCCAAAATAACTCTGCTGTAAGGATATAGTTTTTATGTTTTTGCTTAGACATTGTTATAAATGATCAACTAGCTAATCAGATATAAAGAATAAATTTTATTTTTCCATTTTAAATCTATCTGGGACAGCCACAGGGAACAACATTCGAATGTTGGGTGAAACAGCCGACCGGCAGCAGGGTTGCTATCTCGCACTGTTCCACGATTTGCTGGGGTTTGAGTCCGAGTTCTTATACTGTATTTTGTGCCTCCCGGCAGCAGAGGTATTGTGTTTTTCAAATTCAAGCCCAGTCTTTCACTTGATGATGAACCCTGAACAGATTTCTTGGTGCTGGGCTGAGTCTGAAAGGACCTTCCAGGAATCCTCCTTTGGGATGATGATGTCGTCAAATGCAGGGTCCACCCTCGAAATGGGTGTCGATGTGTTGATGGTGGGTTGATGGTGGGTTGATGGTGGGTTGATGGTCCGGGTGCCCAAGATCTGATTAGCTCAAGGAGCTACATCCTGGCAAGCCACCCTCCTTTCTGGTGTAAATCGAGATGTTAGTTTGTATACAAAGCATGTCCTGGTATTTGGTGAACGCCCGTCCCAGTCTGGGAATCAAGGTTACTTTTTATACTCACAGGGTTATAGAAAATATACATTCTATCATCTGCTATAACTTCCTTCTATGTTTTAATTGCACGAATTTATAATCACATCTATTACAGACATGGTAGAGGGATAGCTGATATATAGGTATACTTGCAATTGAACTGTCTGTTTGGTTGGGATAACATCCAGTGAACATATGATGAAGACCCCTGTTACTGATATGCCAAATTATCAGCACCTGCCGTCTGAAGAAAGTATGGACCACAGCCCAAACTGGAGGTGATAATAAAACCACAGCCAAGAAACATGCATGCTCTAAAAAGGAGGACCCAAGGACTGGCCATGCTAAACAGTTCTTGGAAAAATATAAATATGCATAATGGACTATGAATATGCAATATGGTGATGTAATGGAAAAAGTATTTAAGGAACTTCTCCAAGATAGTACTGTTGCTCTTGGCTGAATGCCAAGCACCCGGCCATTTAACCCTTTGCTTTATCTCTGTCTCCTATTGTCTTTTTATTAAACTTTTAAAATTTTACCAGGAAAGTGAACCTCGTTTTTGACATGGGGAACCCCATGTAGTATACTTACTGCTGTTTATCCTCTGCCTGTTTTGAGAAGTAGAATCTCTGTGTAGAGATAATATAGGTGTTTGGAGAGACTTGGAGGTACTGTCACAGAAATGCTTGAGCTCCCTGTCTTGGGGGAGAGATCAAAGCTCAGAGATCATAAAAAGCAAAGGAGAGATCACAGCATGATGGTAAGCTATGTATGCACCAACCCTTGATAAATGGGTGCAAACAGCAGCCCCTGGCTGCTACCATGGACTAAATATTCCTGTTTGTGTGTCTCTGCCTGGGTGTTGCTTCAGGATCCTCTGGTTAGTGAGGTAATGAAATAAATTTACTCTTTGCATTTCAGCTGTGGTTTTGTGGTTGTTCTGGCTGCCTGCCTGTGTTGACTAACACAGCTGGCATAGTCGGTAGAGACCAGGAACAACCATGCCATGGCTAAGGAAAAAGTAGGGGACTGGGGAATTTTGGGATGACACAGCACTGAGCACTGGGCCCCTGTGGCCGCTTTTCTAGCGATGATGGCTCTGCCGAAGGCATGGCCTGAAATAGATAATGCAGCAGTGGTCACTCCCCAAATGATCAAATGAAGTAGTGCTCTAAACAGCAATGTACTATAGAATGGATGGTGAAGCACATTGCTAACAAAGGCAAAAATATGGGAAAAGTAAGGTCAGCTTCCCAAGTTCATGCTCTTATTAAAGAACCCTTCATGGGATCCCAAGGCATGGGATGGAAATATTTGGACGGAGTCCTCAGACTCTGAGATTGAATTTGAGTCAGACTCAGCAGATAAAGAGGTGGTGGAAGCATGACCCCTCATACAAATGGAGGGGCAGCAGGATCTGTCAGACAGAGGGGCACAGGTCACTCAGACCTATACCCCAAAAGACTTATGTGAATTTTTAGAGACTTATTGGCAGAAGAGTGGGGAGAGCACACTGGCATGGATTTGTCGAGCTTGGGATGGTGGTCCTGTGCCTCTTCACTTATTAGTGGATGAAAAATCTGTTAACTCCTATAGCCACTGATAATAAGGTCCAACAGGAGTATGCTCTTCTACAGAATGTCAGAAGCCCTGAGGGACAAGATATTGCTGTGCCTACGCTCTACCACTGGCTGTGTGCAGTGGTTTCAACAGCACACACATGACGTGATGCCAGAGAAATCCAGCTAGCCCCTTCCCAGACCGCATCAAGAGTGGCTGCCCCCAGGCCAGATCAGGCTCAGGTGGCAGTAGAGCAAGGCTGCTGATTCTGGCAGCAGCAGGGCTGCTCTCTACAGCACCAGTTGTGAGCGTTGAGGATCAGAGTAAAGATCAGTAAGGGAGGGATCTTTTCGTGTGGTTCTCAAGGAGCTTTATTCCCGGAGAGCATTAGTGATGAAAAGACCAAGAACAAAGCTATGCACAAACTTTTAAACGGGGGAGGTACAAGGGGAGGTTCAGGTAGGACATTAGCCCATGGGAGGATTGACAAGGGGCTTTCTAGAACAAGGCGTAGGGTCAGGGAGAGGTTGACAACTTGGAAGGTGGAGTAAAGGGCAGATCTAGGGAGTGATGGACAACTGGGTGAGGAAGGAGATAACCTGGGCAATATCAAACATATCAGGGGAAACAGGGATGATCCATTGGGAAAATAACTTCACAACAGCTTAACAAAAACACACCACCACATATCCCCCTTTTTTGTTTAATTTGAAATGAAAGGAGGGAGAAAATTAACTCTTTAAACTCCTGTCTCCGGCCCTTCCCACCATCTTTCAACAGCAGCCACGGCAAATTTGGAAGGAGCCAATTTTTTAGCACTTTTATTTAGGACTCTCTTTAGAATCCTAAAGGCTAGGAGAATTAAAACGATAATGAGAACAACCAACAAATCATCTTTTACAACTGACGACATCCACCCCGGCAACCCCCAGTCTTTAAAAATGTTCCCAAGCCAGTCTCTTGCTTCCTCCTTCATCTACTCAACCATGCTCTTCTTTCTTGAATGGAATCATGGATGCTCTGGCTTCTGCTGGATAGATTGAAGCAGCTTATACCTTTGAAATCCTCACACTCATGCCCATGCTCTATCGACTGAGTTAGAAGAAACAGAAACCACAGGAGTTCTGGCCGCATCGTGGGGGATAGGAGGATGCCCTTAAAAGAAGTCTAAAAACAACATACACATACAAGTAAGGAGATAATGTTTAAAACTCATCAAAAGAATCTATTAAAAACTCTGAATCAGGGATAACACGGGACTCGGGTCTCCCACTTCCTTTGCGTCATCGCTGGGAGGAAGCAATTGCAACATCATCTGGTCAGGAAGGTAGAAGTGGGGCCGCACTTGGGACCTTCTTTTCCCTTGGTGGAACATAGGGTTTGATCCATTTTTGTGGGACCCATTTCAAACCTGAGGGGGTGGATATGCATGCGTACCCTCATCCCCAGGTTACTAAATCAAAAGGTCCTTGAATCTCCCAGGTCTCTGGGTCTTTCACAAGGACTGGTGGTCTCTCCTCCAGTTTCAAATGCTGGCTTTGGTTGAAATGTCTTATCACTGGAGGGTTAAGATTTTCAAATGAACAATTCAGAAAATTTATTGTAAACAAGGCCTTACATAACCTTAAACGCGGACTGCTAAGCTTAACATCCCCTCTTTGTTGTTCTAAGGTTTTCTTCAATGTCTGGTAGGTTCTTTCTATTACTGCCTGGCTGGTGGGGGAGTAAGGGATGCCCTTATGGTGTTCTACCCCCCACTGCTGCAGGAACTCACTGAATGCCTTAGAGGCATAAGTTGGACCGTTATCTGTCTTGATCATTTTTGGGATCCCTAAGATGGAGAAGGCCTGCATGAGATGTTTTTGTGCATCTGTGGTTTTCTCCCCTGTGTGGGCTGAGGCATAAACGGCGCCAGAGAAGATGTCAACTGACACATGCACATACTTGAACTTTCCAAACTGGGGAATATGAGTAACATCTGTCTGCCACACCTCACAACTGCCAAGTCCTCTTGGATTCACTCCTGATCCTAGTGATGACAGGCAGAACTTTTGACAGTTTGGGCATGTGTCTACAATTGCCTTGGCCTGGTCTTGCCTTAGGTGGAATTGGTGGATCAGACCTGGAACATTTTGATGGAATTGTTGATGGCTTAGCTTGGCCTGTTGAAAGATGTTGAGTAGGCCAGCCAGTTGCACAAGAGCAGCTAGAGCATCTGCTCTGCAGTTACCCTCTGCGCTGAAACCTGGAAGGTCTGTGTATGACCTTACATGCATTATGTAATAAGGTTGCTCTCGGTGGGAGACTAGATGGATCAACTTCAAGAGCAAATTAAAGATGACTGGATTTGAGACTTCTTTTAGTACCTCATTCTCCACTCTGGACACTATCCCTGCTACATATGCTGAATAGGTTACTAAATTTATTGATTCTGGAAACCTCTCAAAGGCCTTGACAACTGTGGCTAACTCAGCGACTTGAGGGAAGCCTTCAACTATTTTAACATCAGTCTCCCACTGCTGAGTTTGAGAATCCTTCCAAGTCATTACTGACTTGTGAGATCCTCTGGACGCGTCAGTGAAAATGGTCAAGGCTTTAAGAGGTCTATGGCTCTGTTTCTCTTTTGGGATAAGATTGAATTCTGAGTTAAATAATTTGTGACCAGGACAATGAATTGAAATTTTCCCTGGGTAGCTACCCAGAGCAAACTGTAACATTTCATTTTCATGGAGCAATTGCTCCAAAGTCTCATTCGTTAACCTTCCAGTCGATAATTTCAGTGGCACATGAATACATGTAAAGTCACACCCCGCCAGCATTCGCATCCTGACCCTAGCTTTGCTGATCAGCTGCGGCATCAACTCTTGTGGCCTGGTGATACTTTTGGACAGTTGGTGACTGAGGAATACCCACTCTATTATCAAGAGACGGTCTCTCTGGTCCTTGTCCCACTGAAAAATGAGCCCATGGAGGTGTGGCAATTTTCCCAGAATGATAAAATTGAATGAGAGGTCTGGCAGGCAATGATGGGCCTGCCGGCTCGACAGTGCCAACTGCACCTTCTCCAACGTCTGCTGGGCCCCTGGAGTCAGACCCCTTGGAGAATCTAGCTCCTCTCCCCCCTTCAACAAATTGAAGAGGGGGGCTAGGTCCTCTGTGGTGAGCCCCAGCCAGGGCCTGACCCAGTTCAAGGACCTACATAGTTGATGGAGATCCCTCAAAGTCCTAGGTCTATCACTGATTTCCAACTTCTGAGGTGTTATGGTCTGCTTGGTAATCTCAAGACCTAGGTACCTCCAAGGCGGCAGCCTCTGCACCTTATCTTGCTGCAACTCAAATCCCTCAGCAGCCAGAGCAGTAATAGTGTCATCTAGTATCTGTGTCAGTATGTTGTCATTGGGGGCACACACAAGCACGTTATCCATATAATGAAGGATGACGGCTTCCCCTGCCTTGGCATGCACTGGGGACAGTACTTTGGCAACATACCACTGTCAAATAGTTGGACAGTTTTTCATTCTTTGAGGAAGAACCTTCCAGTGGTAGCGCCTCATGGGAGCTTCCCTGTTGATAGAGGGGACAGAGAATGCAAACTGAGGGGCATCAACTGGGTCTAAGGGAATTTGAAAGAAATAATCTTTTATATCAAAAACAGCTAGATTCCAGTTTTGGGGGAGCATTGAAGGGGATGGCATACCCAGTTGAAGAGACCCCATGTCTTCAATGACTTCCTTCATTTTGCGCAAATCGTGGAGGAGGCACCACCTGTCCTTCCCTGGCTTTTTGATGACAAACACTGGAGAATTCCAGGGGCTATTAGTTGGTATGATGTTACCTTTGGCCAGTTGTTCCTCTACAAGACCACTGAGCGCCTTCAATTTTTGTTTATTTAGTGGCCACTGGACCACCCACACTGGGGAATCAGTCAACCAATTCAGTTTCTGGATGGGGCGCTCTTCAGTGTCTGCAGTTAAAAACCCCGAGGGGTTTTCGGGATTTTGAGTTTAACTCCCCATTGGGACATGGCGTCTCTCCCCCATAGGGTAAAGCTTGAATCTAAAACAAATGGGCTTACAGAGGCCAACTGCCCATCTGGTCCCTCAATTTGCACAATGCTCTTAGACTGCTTTGCCAATCGTGTGCCCCCTATACCCGTAACCTTGCCAGCCACGGGTTGCAGCTCCCAATGTGATGGTCATTTATGTGGTGGGATGACCATCACATTGGCTCCCATGTCCATCATCCCTTGGAGCTGGATGAAATCCCCCTCCCTCCTGAGCCCACACCAAATTATGGGTTTGTCCTCTCCCACCATTTCTGCCCAATAGACTGAAAGTCCCAGATCATCAAAGGGCAGTTAGGGCAATGGTATGGCCTGGGTGATGACTTGGCCTTTCGGTAGGAAGAGAGGAGGATGGACACAACATGCCAAGAGAGCAAGTCGCTCTGGATCTGATGGCAAAACTCCTGGAGTGATCTCAGTCTCAGGGGGAGTGTGTTTATAGTCCCTGACAAGATACTGTCAGTCCGATGCAGATTGGTCATGTGTCTAGGATCAACAGTGACCACATACCAGTCCCGTGTATTGAAAATCATACTACTTGTTAACTCGAGCCTGAAAGGCTTGTATAAGCTTTTGGTTGTAACCAACCCCGAGTGTTCCTGAGGGTCCCATATTTTTCTAAAATTGTGCTGCCCCACAACCCCAATGACCCGGTGACCTGTCCCATTTTTCTCTTCACGCAGGACAGGCTAGCCCTCCCCCTCTAGTTTTTTGATGTTGGAACATGCCCCTTCTCCCCTTCTCCTGCTGGTGTATGTGATGTTTTATTTTTAAAAGGACAGAAACTCATCACATGTCCCTCCTGCCCACACTGGTAACATTTAACTCTCCCAGCCATTGGTGGTCGAGATGGAATGGTGGCTGGTGCTGCAATCCGGCCCCTGAGCCCAGGTCCTTTTCTCTGATCTTCCGGGTTGTCACGATCCGCCACTGCAAGCGGGGTTCGTGATGGTTCGTTTTAAGGATCTCAGAGCACAAAAGACACAGCAGGGGACAACTCAGTTTGCTCAATCACAAATGCACTTTTATTTAGTGCCAACAAATGCGATAGTGGGGAGAGAAATTAAGGATAGTAAGAAAGACAGAGAAAGAGGGGAAAGGGGATTATAGCTACCAACGTGGAGAGACGAGTCCTCGAGGCTTAGAGATGCCTATAGACGCAAAGTTCTCCAGTGGGGTGATCACAAAAGTGTGAGAGGGTCTCCAGAGCTTTTATAGGTTGTCAAGGCGGGAACCAAAGCAAGGGGCACAGAGCCAAAGCGGGAACCACCTGTGTTGAGGTTGGGTGCTCAGGAACAAGCTGCGAACCGTACCTCTGGTACGGACAGACTGGTTCGGACAAGCAGCCTTGGCTCAGTCCACTGTGACCAGTTCCATTGTTCTTGCACCCCGTTCTCATGGAGATGCATACCAGTCCTCCGAGACTTGGCAAACGTTCCAGCTCAGCCAGGCCAGGGGCTCCTTTCAGAGTCTGGGGTCTCAGTCCTCAATCATTGGAGACAGTCGTGAGGCATATCACATCCTTGGACAGACTCTGACACGGGTCCATGATGGTCCGCTTCGTGCATGTCTCAATGAGGAGGTGCAGGGCTGGTGGTGGATCAGCAGGAAGTCCCAAGATGATCCTCTTGCAAACGTCATTGATGTTACTTTGCGCCATCTCCAGAATAATTTTTTACTGCAAATCCTGGTCCTCTATTTGACTCTCTACCACTGCATGAAGCCTATAGATGAAATCTAGGAAGAGCTCAGAAGGGGACTGTTTAATAGAAATGTAACTTTGCCTAGGATTCTTTGTAGGCATAATCTGAAATGCCTTTTCAGCAGCTCCTTGCACACATTCAAGAATAGGCCGAGGGATTCCCACAGCCTGCTTGCGTGCCTAAATCCAGTCACCTTTGCCACTTATATGATCCATTGTAAGAAGATTATTTTCTGCAACAAATGCGCTTTTGGGGCTTTGCAAGAGCTCAGGAAGGAGATTCCTGAGCAACCTCTTCCATGTCCTCTCCCACAGAATATATTCTGCGGGGATGAGGAGACATGAAAATAAGTCTTTGAGGTCATTAGGGACCAACACATTTGATGAAAAGGTGGCTTTCAGCAAACCTTTAAAAAATTTGCCTTTTTGGCCAAACTCTTTCTGAGCCCTGCAAAGCTCATTTTTATTTTGGTAGGAGAACAGCCCCCATTTAGGATGGGTTCCCCTACGAGTATAAGTAACAGGGGCAGCAAAAGGAAGGGCATCCTGTTCTGGGTTCCAGTTCCCAGGCCAGTCACTTTCAGTTTCCATACCGTGGGAACTGGAAGTAGGAGCGTGGGAACCAGAAGTCAGAAGAGGGTGGGGGGAGAGCTACATGAACAAGGGGCAGAAACTTGGGCAGAGTTACCAAAGGTTGTGGAGATTTCTGGTGATGTCATTGAGGGTGGAGCAATGGGTGGAGCAAAGGGAGGAGCCAGGTTGATTGACACAGGGGGAGGAGCTGAAGGGGCTGACACAGAGGAAGGGGAGGTACCTGAGGGATGGGAAGAGTTGGATGACAGGAAAGGGTTGGGTGAAGGGGAGGAGACAGGGAGAAAGGGATTGTGGGAAGAAGAAGCACATGTGGGGGGCCATGCCGTATGGCTGGCGCCATTTTGTGTCCTCTGGGGGTCATTTTGGAGACTCGGGAGTAAACTGCCTTGAGACTCAACTTGGGGATTTTTAACTGGGACAGATTGAGGGTTTAGGGAAGGATCCCTCCGCAGCAGGTGCCTTGCCATCAGGGCAGGGGTACCGAGAAGGTTTTGGGGACAAGGAATTGGGACGAAGGGATAGCGAACAAAGGGATTTAGGGAGAACTGGGGAAAGCTGCACTGGTTGATTTTCCACTTTCCCTTGGTCCTTTTCTCTCTCTTGGTCTCTCACCACCGATTGGATTTTAATAAACAAAGGATAAAATTTGCTCCCAGAGGGATCTCCCATTTTTGTCAGATTTGTCAATTTTGCACCTACTAAATTCCAAAATAAAGCAGCCTTAACATCTCTTGGGGATATTTGCGGAAAATGGAGAAACAACCATCTAACAAAATGTTTTAACAAACCCCAAGAAAACTTAATTCCCCTCCCACCAGGGTACGTACCTACAACTTGGTCAAAAACCTCCCTCTGCTGTGCCGACAACCAAGCACCCACCTCGTTGGCACAGCAACTGATCTGCCCACCCCTGCAACAAAAGGAAAATTTAAAAGCAAAAGAACCCAGGGAACAATCCAGTGGGACAGGGTATTCTGTGCAGACAACTCGGTAGCTTTTTGCCTTGTGCCCCCCTCCCTTGGGGGCAATGTACCCATACCCCCCGTGCACCTGCACTCACCACACCGACAGTCCCTGGAAAGGAAAACTGCAGGAGAGGTCCCCAATCCAGAAGAGATCCTCCTGGGCACAGGAGGGTTGCCTCTTCACCCCTATGAGCCACAGTGACCAAAAAGTGGGTGAGCTCAAACCAGGGCGCTGACACACCACAGACTGTAATCCACACATGATCGAAAGCACAGCCTTTCCGACTGGGTCTCACAGAATCGGGCCCCATGACGTTGGGCACCAGCTGACGCGATGCCGGAGAAATCCAGCTAGCCCCTTCCCAGACTGCGTCAAGAGTGGCTGCCCCCAGGCCAGATCGGGCTCAGGTGGCAGTAGAGCAAGGTTGCTGATTCTGGCAGCAGCAGGGCTGCTCTCTACAGCACCAGTTGTGAGCGTTGAGGATCAGAGTAAAGATCAGTAAGGGAGGGATCTTTTCGTGTGGTTCTCAAGGAGCTTTATTCCCGGAGAGCATTAGTGATGAAAAGACCAAGAACAAAGCTATGCACAAACTTTTAAACGGGGGAGGTACAAGGGGAGGTTCAGGTAGGACATTAGCCCATGGGAGGATTGACAAGGGGCTTTCTAGAACAAGGCGTAGGGTCAGGGAGAGGTTGACAACTTGGAAGGTGGAGTAAAGGGCAGATCTAGGGAGTGATGGACAACTGGGTGAGGAAGGAGATAACCTGGGCAATATCAAACATATCAGGGGAAACAGGGATGATCCATTGGGAAAATAACTTCACAACAGCTTAAAAACACACCACCACACACACAGATCTTGCTGACTTGGTGTTGTCCCACAGAAACTGGTGCACAATGGAAGAAGGTATTGGCACTAACCGCAGGATCTAATCCTGATGCAGCAGCAGTAATGAGAAGTATTAAAATGCAGTTTGTGGAAGGGGCACATGATAAATTAAAACCCCTGATTATGCCAGCAGTCACATATGCTACTGGTAACTTAGGTGCCTTCACAAATGCCTTGAGGGATATTTGGGCTGTGATCTCAGAGCCAGCTGTGTGGCAATCTGAAGGGACTTCGCATGTGTCAGCTCTGGTGGATACAGGTGCAGAAGTTACTGTATTACATGATGATATTGCTCCTAATGAACTGACTTTGCAGATCTGTGGCTTGGGAGACAGTTCCACCCCCGTCCTCCAAGCTGAGGTTACTTTAACAATAGGAGATGACTCTTCATTTGTCATGAAGATGTTAATTGTCCCAATTAAGGAATATGTCTTGGGCATTGGTCTGCTGGTGGGGCAAACAGTTGAAACACTGAATGGTCATTTTTGTTTTGGGACTCCACATGCAGGATTTGCCCTTCGATCTATAACTGCTTTGCATGGGCTCCTGGAGTGGGATCCTGTTGCACTGCCAGTGCCTGCCAAGGTGGCAAATGTAAAACAGTATTGCATTCCGGGGGGGAAAGAGGAAATTACTCAAATGATTCAGGCACTCTAGGGAGTGGAATCATAAGAGATACCATGACTGCTTTTAAAAACCCTGTTTGGTCTTTAAAAAATCAGATGGCACTTGGAGAGTGGCTGTTGATTACAGAGACTTGAATAAAGTCTCCCTCCCAATTGCAGTTACAGTACCAGACATGGTTACCCTCATAGAAAAAATCAAGAAAACTCTACATCCCTGGAAGGTGGTGATGGATCTTGCTAATGCTTTCTTTTCAATAGTCATTGCTTCAGACTGTCAGGACCAGTTTTCCTTTACCTGGTAGTGAAAGCAGTGTGCCTTTCAGGTATTACCTCAGAGATGTAACCATAGTCCCTCTGTTTGCCATCAAATGGTGGCAGCTAATTTAGCACTGTGGTTGGGTGCTATCACTGTTCACCATTATATTGATGATCCACTGATTATGGCAGTCACCACAAGAAATTGAGGCAGCTTCTGAATCCCTGAAAGCCCAGTTAGAGGACCGAGGCTGTGCAATTAATCCAAAGAAAATACAGGACGCTGGTACTACTGTGCATTTTTTTGGGAATAATTTGGCATGGGCAGCCTAGAGAAATACTGAACACAGTACAGCAAAGAGTCTAGCAATGCCCTTTACCAACCACAATGAAACAACTGCAAACTTTCCTGGGGCATTCAGGGTGCTGGAGAGCTTTCATTCCATACCTGGCGGAACTGATGACCTCTCTGCAGAAACTGCCTGGGAGGAAAGTTTTTTGGCACTGGGCCAAGCAACAATAGGCCCTTGATGCCTGCAAAAATGTTTTGATTGACTGTCACCAGTTGTACACTCCTAGGCAAGGATGTCCTTGTGAACTAGAAGCAACAATTCTAGATGACAGTCTTTTGGGCAGACAACTGGGCCAAAAAATCAGAAAGAACCTATAGGTTTTTGGTCTAAAGCATTACAAGGCTCTGCTACATACTGTACCCCAATGGAAAAACAAATCCTAGCTATAGTTTGGGCATTGCAAGAAACTGAAAGAATCACAGGCCAAGATAGCATGACTGTACACAGACCTGTCCCCATTCATGGGTGGGTAACTGATAATTCTGTTGGGGGCCACATGGGGGTTGCCCAGGCAGCCTCACATTGCAAATGGAAACATTATTTACAGCAACAATTTTACTGAGAAAACCTCATGTAACCACTCCACATGCCACTCTTCTGGAAACTGTGTCCCTTAATGTTTCCCCCAGGCTGGGGGAACCTTCTTCCCCCGGAGATTTCCTTGCATCTCTTGTGGAGGGAGCATCCCCTTATGACAAGTTAACAGAAGAGCACAGGAAAGAGACCTGGTTTACCGATGGGAGAGCAACATACAAGGCCACTGGAAAGAGACAATGGAGAGCAGTTGCATATGCTCCAGTTCTAGGAATCCTGCTATGGCAATCACCAACGATGCGAAGTTAAACAAGGGCAAGTGCCGGATTCTGCATCTGGGATGAAACAACCCTGGATGTATGGGCAGACTGGGGAATGAGATGCTGGAAAGTAGCACCATGGAAAGGGACCTGGGTGTCCTGGTTGACAGCAAGTTGAATATGAGTTAGCAGTGCCCTGGCAGCCAAGAAGGCCAAACATGTCCTGGGGTGCATCAGCCAAAGCATTGCTAGCCAGTCAAGGGAGGTGATTGTCCCATGCTGCTCTGCACTGGGGTGGCCTCGCCTTGAATATTGTGTGCAGTTTTGGTTGCTGCAATATAAGAAAGATATTAAACTATTTGAGAACATCCAAAGGAGGACTACAAAGATGGTGAAGGGCCTTGAGGGAAAGTCATATGAGGAGTGCTGAGGTCACTCGGTCTGTTCAGCCTGGAGAAGAGGAGACTGAGGGAACACCTCATTGCACTCTACAACTTCCTCATAAGGGGAAGAGGAGGGACAGGCACTGATCTCTTCTTTGTGGTAACCAGTGACAGGACCTGAGGGAATGGCCTGAAGTTGTGCTGGGGAGGTTTAGGTTAGATATTAGAAAAAGGTTCTTCCCCCAGATGGTGGTTGGGCACTGGAACGGGCTCCCCAGGGCAGTGGTCATAGCACTAAGCCTGACAGAGTTCAAGAGATGTTTGGACAACGCTCTCAGGCACATGGTATGACTCTTGAGGATGGTCCTACTTGAGGCCAGGAGTTGGACTCAATGATCCTGGTGGGTCCCTTCAAACTCAGCTGAATTTGTAATTCTCTCATTCTGGGTGTACAGGTGTCTAGTCAGTGGGCTGAATTGGTTGCAGCATCCTTTGCCATCTTGGAAGGGCAAGGCACATTACTTATACATTGACAGTTGAGTTGTATACAAAAGTCTCACAATGTGGTTATCCTGCTGGTCCCAGGAAGATTGGCATTTACAGAAATACCCTGTATGGGGGCAGATATATGGCAACAAATTTGGCAACATGTGCAAGAACATCCCTTAAAAGTAAGACGTCTCAGCCCATCAGAAGGATGACTCACTTGAGTCATGAAATAATAGGGAAGTAGATGGTATGACCTCTGCTGAGGTACTTGCACAAACTATGCATGCACATATAACTTGTTGACATTGGTCAGCCCAGAATGCACATGCCTGGGACATTACTCACAACAAAATCCCTTTGCCATTGCATGTGTATAAGACATTTGCACATAACTACTATTTGTACACAGCTGCATTTAAGGGCATTACATAGGCCCTGAGGAGAGTACATTGGGGTCAGTGGGCTTTGACTAGCTGGCAGGTTGCTTACATTGGCCCTCTGCACCCATCAAGGGGGTGGTGATGTCTTCACCACTGTGAATAGTGTCAGGATTGCTCTTTGCTAAACCCACCAAATATGTCAACCAACATAGCATGACTGAAGCATTACAACTCCTTCATCAGTATGGGCCTCCACATCAAATACAGTGACCAAGGAACACACTTTAGTGGAAGTAATGTCCAGAACTGGGCTCAAAGCCTGGAAATTCCACATTGCCTACCATCCCCAAGCTAATGGGATGGTTGAAAGAATGAATGGGATGTTGAAGGAACAATTGAAAAAGTTAACCAGTACTAAAACATTACAATACTGAAGTTCACACCTTACTAAAGCAGGGTTTTTTTGTTAAACAACTGGAATATTCATAACCAAACACCTTATTTTTGTATCATTTCACCTCCAGTACAAAACATGGTGAAGACTGAGGTTCTTCCAGATGGTGTCTCTCCAAAAATATTAACTACAAGGGAAATGGAATCATTTGCACCAATGGATTATGTGGTGGGACCACAGCTTGTTAGTCTAGATATGAAAATTCCTGTAATAACACCTGACAATGAGTATGGTTCTGTACTACAACTTCTCCCCTTATGCTATATCCCCTGTTAATATCAGATTCTCGAGTTCTTGTATTTCAGGTATCTTCAACAAATGCCCAGGCCTTGTCTAGGGAGGACAGCATCAGAACTCTGTTATTGATGCTACGAACCCACCATCAAATTGAAATTCAGTCTGAAAAAGCACAAGCCAAGCTTCTTCAATCTTTGTGGGCAATAACCCCATCTCAAGCTACCAGGCCTGAAGTAATTCTAGCTGAAGGAGCTGGGGCAACAGCAGATGTATTACTGGAAGGAGATGACACTCCTATCTTCCTTCCTTATCATAGGTTGGCTTCTTGTGTTTTGTAGACTTCTACAACATGCACATACTCTGGATACAGTTCTGCAGGATTACTATGTGTCACGATCTGCTAATGCAAGAGGGAGTTGTGATGGTTCGTTAACTGATCTCAGAGTGCAAAAAACAACACAGAGGGGATTTCAGTATTCATCAAAACAAATGCACTTTTATTAGTGCCAACAGCAAATGCAATAGAAGGATTTGAAGGGAAATAAAGGATAGCGAGAAAAGAGAAAGAGGGGATGGGTAATAGCTACCAAGGGAGAGACTAAATCCTCGTGGTCCGGCCAATAGATCCATCTTCTTCCATGGGGAGATCTCAAAGTCTTTGGTTAACTCAGGGGTCCTTATAGTCCTTTCCAAAGCAACAGGCAGTTGGCCAAAACATGGGGAAATCGTTACGGTGTGTTCGTTTTGAGAGAACTGAGAACAAGTCAACCGTCAGCAAGCACAGTGTTAACGAGAACAGGTACAGCCGTCAGCAAGTGCAGTCAATTCACCGTGACTTGCCCATTGTTTCTGCTCAGGTTCTGATGTTCCGATGGAAATGCATGCTAGGTTTTTCCATTGAACACACCTGCAGGCAACACTTGGCAGACATCCCACCTCAGCTAGGCCAGAACTCCTGTGTTGGGGTTTTAGAGTCCTTTAGGGGTTTCAGTCTCTGTCCTTGATGATGGTTGTGAGGCAGATGAGGATTTTCGGACCGTCTCTTACACTATGTAAATATTTGTGTGTGGTAACTTTTTTCCTTTTTCTTCTCCACATAGCAAATACAGAGTACCTGGGGTATGCCTTCACCTAGGGTTTAGATAGGACATCAAAGGCAATTGTTACCTGGAATGTAGGAGTAACTGCATTGCACCTGGGAACTTTACTGGTCCAGTTGCTGATGAGCTACCTCCTGTCTCAACACCACACGCTATTCTGAGTTTGACAGCATGTGCTGCTTCAACATGACTGCTGAATCAGCTGCATTGAGAGGAACATCTGACATTGACAGGACTTCAGACATTCACTAAGGCAACCTATTGGGGTGCCTTGCTAGCTGAGTGGTTTAATGCCTTTACAGGAGGACTGGGACATTTACCATAGAGCATTATATGTTTATTCCTTTTTTTCCTTGATAAATGGGTACAAACAGCAGCCCCCACCTGCTACCATGGACTAAGCTTAACAGTGCTTGTGTTCCTGCTTGTGTGCCTCTGCCCAGGTGCTGCTTTGAGATGCTCCAGTTAAATAGGTAATGAAATAAATTTACTCTTTGCATTTCAGCTGTGGTTTTGTGGTTGTTCTGACCACCTACCTGTGTCGACTCAAACACCTTATCAGGAAAATCGCAGAGGAACAACATAAGGTAACTCAGTGGGGAACAGTCTATGGTAGAAGCACTGAAGCCTCAAGTTTTGAGCATACAAATGACTGGTATCATAAAAAGCATTGTTAAGAGGTACCAAACCTGTTTAAAGAACAATCTACATCAAATTATACAGCCTACACCTGGGACTGTTAAGAAACTAAATTGTCCAGGAGACTATAGGCAAATAGACTTTGCAGAGCTTCCATGGCAAAACAGGTACAGGTATTTATTGGTACTGGTAGATACTTTTTCAGGATGGCCAGAAGCTTTTCCTTGTTTCACCAACAAAGCTGGGGAGGTGGTAAAGGTTCTGTTGAAAGAAATTATCCCAAGGTTTGGAATGCCAGTGTGAATGTCATCAGATAGAAGTACACACTTGATTGCTGAAATAGTGCAAAGCCCAGCTAAAATGTTAGGGGTGAAATGGGACTTGCACACCCCACACCCCAGTTGAGTGAGGAAGTAGAGAGAATGAATCAGAGTATAAAGGCACAAATTAGTAAGATTTGCCAGGAATCATATTTAAAATGGCCAGATGCCCTTCCTTTGGCCTTACTGAGTATACGAATTAGACCTACATCCAAAGAAAATGTGATCCCATAGGAAATACTGTACAGGTGACTGTATCAGATTACAGAAAGCAGAGGGAATATCCAAATCAGTGGGGATCAGAGTCTAACTGAATATATTATATCGCTCAGGAAAGTGTTGCCTTCTCTCCACAGATGCGCTTGTTGCTGTTGTGTTAGGCGAAGCTGAATGAGTGACAGAGACTCTAATCTTCTTAGAAGGCATATCCAAGTTTATTAGAAAGCACACCTTTTTATAGACTGTTTCGATACAGCTGGACATGATTGGTCCTTTAATTAACACCCCTCATCATCATTGGCTAATTAGAAACTACACCCCTTTGTAAACATCTTGCAAATCAACAAGAGCAAACACCAGGTGCAAGGATTGTTTTGAATTCTTTCACTGAGCTTTCTCACAGCTCCCCAGACCAGTGCCTGGGAAAGTTTTTTTGACTTTCTCTCTCACAGGCCTTGCTGCTGTCTGATGCTTGAAAATTTCTCTCTGATCAAGCTGTCAGCATCCACAATATGCTGTGCTGGCAGCACCCATGATGTTGGACATCGCCACCCATCCATACCAACCTGGAGACAAGGTATACCTTCAAAAACTGGATTGAAGAACCTCTCCAGGAAAGGTGGAAGGGAACATATCAAGTGCTGCTAACGGTCAATACTGATGTGAAGGTGCAAGGAGTAGATTTGTGGATCCACTACAGCCGAATCAAGCCAGCTTCGAACCCAGAAGAACTGTACTGGACAGTACAGCGAACAGCAAATCCGCTGCAGATAAAACTGCAACAGAACCAGAGACTTAGATACATTAAGTGGTTTATCTTTTAGTTTTTACAGAACAATGTTTCCAGTACTACAACATGGTAATTTGTTCCTGGTTTAGTCAACCATCCTAGCAAGACCTTGCAAATAATCATCATAATGGCAAGTATGGCTTCAAGTGTGTGAGGTGCAATTGGGCAAGAAGGGAAAGGGAGCAATGTCCTTTTCCCCAAAGACCCCTCTAACATGACACAAAGGCAACAAATGCTACCTGACCCTTGGAAGAAAAATTCATACCTAAAACTAATGCTAGCCATAACACCGATAAAAAATAGTAGTAATTGTTGGATTTGTTCTCAATTTACTACTTATTCAGATGAAAGTATTCAGATGATAGGACTTCAAACACAAAATGTAATCTCCAATGCTTTTCTTCCAACTAGCATGATGCTCTTTTGGAGGGACAAACAGCCCAACCCCCTATAGATCAACAAATCCTGTTGGTAGAAGTAGTAGTCATTGAGACCTTCTCTGTTCAAGGATGCCTAAAATGACCAGGAGCAGCCCATCACCGGAAAATGGAGTCATATAATTGTAACCAAGGAATGATGGTAGGAGATTATCTCATGTGTCATTTGTATTTAGATGTAACAGGAATGAGTATTTTAAATACACGTTAGTGGTCTATTCCAGATAATATGGGATACTACTGGCTGTGTGGAAACCAGGCTAGAAAGGCTTTGCCTCCTGAATGGCAGGGAATATGCACCATTGGAACTGTAGTACCAAAAATAGATGTTATTGATAAATCAGAATTCCCCAGAGTGTTACCAAAATTGGTAAAAATAAAACTCCTTAACACCAATGTAGCATTACAAAACAGGCATTCTTTATTCAGCTGGATGTACGAGGGATAACTCCACCTAGCGTACATGCTGATTATAGAAAAAGATCCTATATACTATATTTTACATACATATTAATTGATATTCCCAGAATAAACATAAATATGATAATAATTTCCCTGAAATCATTAACATATTTTCCCTCCCCTCTGCACATGCATTCTTCTGTCCTGGGGATCTCTTTGGTGGTCCCTGGTGGTCAGCAACCCCAAAGTCATATCTGACCACGGAGTGAACTGGTAAAAGTTAGCATAACTGGGATGGTTGCTTTCTGTCAAAGTCCAGGGCATTCCTTTGGAAGCCCTGAAAGGTCACAGACCTTGGCAGAGAGGTCTGGGACTCGAGCAAGAGGGTTTGAGATCTGTACAGGGGTATTTGAAATCTGTACAGGGGGATCTGTCCAGGGGGGTTGTAGTAGACCCTGGCACAGAGCCCAGGAAGACACTGGCTTTGATTTCAGTCCATGAGAAAAACTTCCAACACAGAGAAGAATTACAAGTCACAAAGGTGTGACAGACAGTAATGTAGTTTATCACCGGGTAGAAAATTTTGTAGTTTTGGGATTCTTAGAATGGAGGTGAATGGGGGACAAGATGGAGGATTTAGGGCGGTACCCTGGGCTCTTCTTGTTCTCCCTTGGCATCCATCTTCCACAGTGACGGGGGCACAAAGTAGTTTAAGGGGATTGGGTCAAAGTAGAAATGACCCTTTTAGTATAGGTAATAGGCATTGGCACGGAATTGTAAATAATAGACACGTAATTATCTGTATAAGAAGCAGTGACCTCTCATCATGGGGGGAGTTGCCTTCTGCCCGAGCAGCTGTGAAGACCTCAGCCAGGCACAGAGAAACTTGTAAGATAAGAATTAATAAACAACATGAGAAACCTTGAAAAACAAGACCTTGAAGACTCCACTTCTTTCTGGCGACCTGGCTCAAAGCTTTCAGAGGGCAAAAGACTCCCTCAAACCACCACCTGAATCTCGGGTGAAAAAACCAAACCCGAGAGCTTTCCATTTCTTCTTGCTACAGAATAAGCATTGTGTGTTTTCACAGGCCAGTGGTTTTTGAAGAATAAGCATCGTATTAACTCACCAGGTGTAAACAATTTTTCATCTGGCAACATCCCCCCCTTTGAGGCTTGTGAAGCTTGTCTTCCCTTCAAGCCTTCATAAGCCTCACTTTGCTTCTTTATTAACATCATTGTTGCAGAATTCCTCAGGGAAGGTGGACATGATGTCTACCTAGGCCTTGAACTACCCGAGTTGAGGCCTTAACAGAGGCCTGAGTGAGGCCTTGAAGCCTGTGACGCAGCTAGAAATTCTTAGCCAAGTGTGGCGCAGTTAGAAATTAGCAGTTAAGGTGTCGGGGAAAGATAATAGGGTTGTGAAGGTCACTGAATGGATTTGTTAGTGGGCACGTGATAGCCACCTTAAGAGTTAGTAAAACAAAGTATGATGTCGTACTTCTCTCTGCTGTGTACCAATAGAGAGCTGCTGTGATTTGTAAACTATATGGAACTGTATAAATGTAGCCATCTTAGCTGAATAAAGTAGAACGTAGCTATTAACCATAGTGGCTTGATCTGCGTTCTCTCTATACTCCAACCTCCTTTTTATCTCAGGCCAACCCTGGTAATATATTGGCGCCCGAACAGGGACCTGAGAGTGTGCCTTAACGCAAACACCGGTGTCGATGAACGTCTAGACGTAGGCACTGCCCAGAGCGCGTTTAAATACTTGGCTCTGGAGCCAGAGCGCGTTTAAATACTTGGCTCTGGAGAAGGCTTTTGCTTAAATGCTGTCCAAGCCTTCTCTGGGAGACTTCGTGCTTGACTGAATCTGTGTGGTCGAGTGAGACGAAGCGGGAAGTTGGAACCTCTCACAGCAGCTCGGCGCCGAGGAGCAGCGTCAGCACCAGCCTGTGGGAAGAAGGTAAGCTGCAGTGCAGCAGACAGTGACGTGAAATATCTGGCATGGAGCCCGAATTGGCAGCGGCCATTCACCTTTTGTTTGCTATCCTTTCTAAGAGAGGTGAAAAGGTGAAAGAGACTGAGATTGAACAGATAGCCCTGTGGGCGTGGAAACGAGAAAAGTTGCGTGATTCATCGTTGGTTTTTAGTGTCTCGGAGTGGCGTGAGATTGGGGAGTTACTCTGAGATTCGTCTCTGTCAGGAAGCAAGGAGGCGAAGCTCGCCCATGACCTTGGAGCGGTCTGGAAAAAAGTGATTAATACCCTGCGTGTCTTGTTAGCTGAGAAAAAGGCGGCGGTGGCAGCAGTCCAAGCTTTCGAGAGAGTGGGAGGAGGCGAGGCAGGAATTCCAACTATTCCTCCTCAGAAACCTGACAAAGTTGTGAGGTTTTTCGGTCTCGGTGATCATCTGATTTGTGGGTTGAGTGCTCCAGTCAGTTCTACCCCACGAGCTGTCCTTGAACAAGTAGCTCAGCCGGAGCAGTGGTCTCCTCGGTTGCTCGAACAGTCTGAGAGCAAACAGGAAGTGGCTCTGCAGCCCCATTTGGGAGGCGTGGTCTCAGGCGGAGACATGGGTGGAGACTCAGGAGGAGCTGAGGGCGGAGATGGGCAGACCCAGATGACGCAGCACAGGGGCGGAACAGCAGGCGGAGACAACAGTGACGTGCCAGTGGGGGTGGATCAATCCTCTCTTCAGCACGCGCCGACGCAGACCGGCCTGGAGGGGGGGATTTGCTCCCCCCGCAGCAGCACTGACACAGACCGAGCAGCACTCTCCACGGGGGGAGGAGCGGGCTGCACAGCATCAGCGGCCACAGCTCACACAGCAACAACAGAGGCAGGAGCAAACTCTTCAGCGTGCAGTCTCAAGCCAGCCAGCTGTCCACTTCCAACTGACAGTGACTCTGACTCAGAGGACAAAGTGACTGCTTTTGCATCCTGTCACAAGCAGCATCCACAAGGACAATTACAGTCTGTTGCTGTTTCACAGCAGGACCAACATCCCTCTGAACTGCATCACATCATCTCAAAGCTTGCTCAACTGTTACACCACCCAGAAGGACAACATGATTCAACTCAACTACCAGCAGTTTCTAGGAATCCAATTGATACACGGAAAGCAGCAGCAGCCAAAACAGCAATTATGGCTGGGGACTGGGATGCTGCAAATGCTCTTTCCTGTCCTGTCATGATCGTAAATGGAACAGCCAACTGGGAACCTTATGATTACAAGGTGCTGCAAAAGGCCAAGGACATTGTTACAACTTATGGCCTCAGGTCAGAAGCAGCACGAAACATACTTCAATACATCTTCACAGCAGAACTTCTTTGTCCAGCTGATTGTATAAGCATCGCAACACTGCTTCTCACACCATCGCAGCTTCTCATCTTCGAACAGGAATGGAAGCGTCTGGCTGCAGTGGAAGCCAGCAAGCATCGCCAAGTGGGTGATCCATTGTACGCAGTCCAGCCCGACATGCTAACTGGACATGGAGCGTACATTTCATCTTCGGTACAGCTCACCTTTCCTGTGGCAATGCATCAACTTGCTCAGTCATTGGCTCTTCAGGCATTGCTGTTGGTGCCAGACAAGAAGAAGTCCTCACCTTACTCTACAATTAAACAAGGAAATAACGAACCTTATGCTCAATTCATCGACAGATTGGTTTCAGCTTTGAAGGATGCCACAGAATTAACAACAGACATTCAAGATCATCTGCTTCATTCTTTGGCTTTTGAAAATGCTAATTCACGTACCAGAGCCATTTTGGCCACCCTTCCAAAAAACAGCCCAGTGGATGAAATGTTAGAGAGAGCAACCCGTGCAGAACAGAGTCATCAAAATGCAGCATTTGTGGCAACCATGCATGATGCCATCAAGCAGCAAGGACACATCATTGCAGCTGCCCTGACCACTGGAAAGTCAAAATACAAATCTTTACGTCGTAACAAGCAAATTTGTTTTCGTTGCGGAGGAACAGGTCATTTTAGAGACACCTGTCACAAACCTGTGTGGTGCAACAAGTGTAACCTTGACACGCATGCCACTGAAACTTGCAGAAAATCGGGAAACTCGAAAAGCAGCGCGTCGCGGCACCGCGCGAAGACACAAATCGATGCCCGGACCCAGAAGACCCTGACAACGGATTTTTAGTTAAGAACAAGCCTGCCACTTAGGGGAGTCTCGGTGTGGATGTACAAACAGATGCGGAAGTGACTTTACAAAATAACAAAGTTTCACTGATTCCCACCAATGTACGTGGTCCAATGTATGGCATCAAATCTCACATCGGAGGTTTGCTCCTTGGAAGATCCTCCACGAGCAAACAAGGAGTGATTGTCATCCCAGGAGTCATCGATGCAGATTTTACAGGACAAGTTCAAATTTTAGCTTATGCCTTGCAACCACCTGTGACAATTCCAAAAGGCAGCAGAATTGCTCAAATTGTGCCTCTTGAAGCCTTGTTGCCACATCGCTCGCGACCAAAGCAACCTGATGAAGCACTGAGAGGTGCTGAAGGGTTTGGTTCCACTGGTCACGATGTTTTCTTCACTGTGGACCTGAACGATCGTCCAAAAAGGACAGTGCAATTGCGACGTGGGTCTCAGGAGGTCCAACTGAAGTTGCTGTTGGACACGGGATCCGATGTTTCTATATTGAATCAGTTGTATTGGCCCGCTGATTGGCCTTTGCAGACTCCAAGCAACCATATCATCGGAGTGGGTGGAATGAAGATTCCTTCAATTAGCACAGATCCCATTCGCATCACCTTTGAGGACAATCAAGTCATTGTAGTACGACCATACGTCATGCCTTTGCCTGTCAAGCTTCGAGGACTGTTAGGCAGAGATGTATTGTCTCAGCTTGGCATGGTTTTAACCACAGATCAGCATTTTTCCTAGTGGCCACTGCAGAGCAGCCACCCATCCTAAAAATCACCTGGTTAAACGACGATCCTGTTTGGATTGAGCAGTGGCCCATGACTGAAGCAAGGCTGCAAATTGCAGAACAGCTGATTCAAGAACAACTTAATGCAGGACGCATTCGACCATCTGTTAGTCTGTGGAACACTCCAATTTTCGTCATCCCGAAAAAGTCAGGCAAGTGGAGGTTGTTGCATGATTTGCGAAGAGTCAACGCACAGATGCAAACCATGGGGGCATTGCAACCTGGCCTTCCTGCACCAACCATGATTCCACAGAATTGGAGCATGGTTGTCATCGATTTAAAGGACTGTTTCTTTACAATTCCACTTCATCCTCAAGACATTCAGCGCTTTGCCTTCACGGTGCCATCCGTTAACAGGAAAGCGCCATCAAAAAGATATGAATGGACAGTTCTTCCACAAGGAATGCGCAATTCTCCAAGCATGTGTCAACTGTTTGTTGACTGGGCCTTGCGACCAATTCGGCAACACTTCACTGACGCAGTGATCTATCATTATATGGATGACATCCTTATCGCAACCAAGCGACCATTGCCACAAGCTGACATAGACTGGTTGATTTCACACTTAGAGCATCAGGGATTGACAGTCGTGCCAGAAAAAGTACAGCGATCAGCGCCTTGGAAATATTTAGGCTGGCTGATCACAGACGCGCAAGTTCGTCCTCAGAAAATTACATTGCATGATAACATCACCAGCTTGCATGATGCTCAAAAGCTCTTTGGAGACCTGCAATGGGTTAGATCCATTGTAGGCATCACCAACGACGACTTGTTGCCATTTCTACCATGGCTTCGTGGGAATGATGCCAGTGATTCACGAATCTGCACCCCTGAACAAAGGAAAGCTTTGGTGCATGTGTCAGAAAAGCTTCAACATGGTTGGAGTGCTCATCGTGTAGAATTCCTTCCTTTGTCGCTTTTTCTTTCCAACGCCGAAGCTTGTCCTCTTGCCATTGTCTTTCAATGGCAAAAGAAAAAGGGGGAAGACCGACCTGACCAGAAATTTGAGTCGACAGCACTTGTGATTGAGTGGGTGTTTCTCCCTGTCCAGCCAAAGTGTCGTGTCATGAGCAGGACAGATGCTTTTGCTGCATTGATACGAAAAGGCAGGGACAGAATTGTAGAAATAGACGGGAAAGAACCAGCAGATATTAGTATTCCTGTGAGAGATGAAGACTTAGAATGGCTGATGAGACACTCAGTTGCCCTGCAAGAAGCCTTGATGGGTTTTACAGGTGTGGTTCACAACAAGCAGCCAAAAGGTCCGATGTGGCATCTGATCACACGTCATCGTTGGTTGGAAAGGCCTTTGTGTTCACTGAAACCAGTGAAAGGCAGGACAGTGTTCACAGATGCTGGTCGGAAGACGAGAAAAGCTGCATGTGTTTGGCAGCAGCGAGGAGAATGGCTGCAACACGTAATCAAGGGTGAAGCAAAAGATACATTACACACCCTTGAGTTGAAAGCCGTGTGTTGGGCTTTGCAGACTTGGAACAAGGAACCACTCAATGTTGTATCGGATTCTTTGTATGTGGTAGGAGTAGTACAAAGAATTGAAGATGCACTTATCAGGCAAACCAAAAATCAGCGCCTTGGAGAATTGTTTCTGCAACTGAGAAGCATCTTGAAGCAGCGCCATCATGTCTTCTGTGTCATACACATTCGCAGTCACCAGTGCAACAGAGGTTTGGGGGAAGGCAACGCACGAGCTGATGCAGCAGTCAGTTGTGTTGTCCACGTTCCTCCCCAGAACAAGTTTGAAAGGGCTCGCAACAGTCATGACACATTTCATCAAAATGCACGAGCCTTGCACCGACAATTTCAGATTCCTTTGAGGGATGCACAAGGAATTGTGCGTGCCTGTCCTCAATGTAGTCATCATGGACCGGGACTGGGGCTGGGCACAAACCCAAAGGGACTGAAAGCTTTAGAGTTGTGGCAAATGGATGTAACTCATGTTCCAGAGTTTGGGAGATTGAAATATGTCCATGTCACTGTAGATACATACTCAAAATTTATTTGGGCAACAGCACAACCTGGAGAGAAGGCTTTACATGTAGAGAGGCATTTGTCTGTTTGTTTTGCAGTCATGGGTGTGCCTGTGGAAATTAAGACCGACAATGGTCCAGCCTATGTTGGTCAACGAGTTGCCAGATTTATGCAGAAATGGGGAGTGAAACATACTACAGGAATTCCTCATTCTCCCACAGGTCAAGCTATTGTAGAAAGAGCAAATCGCACCCTGAAAGAATATCTTGCAAAACAAAAGCAGACCGATGACCTTGATGTAGTTAGTAAATTATCTAAGGTATTGTTCACTTTAAATTACTTGTGTTTAGCAGAAGGTCGTGAAGAACCTGCGGTCGTGATACATCATCACGCATTGAAAGAGGGAAGGCAGCAGGCAATTCCAGGACTTTATGTGTACTATAAGAACATGCGAACGGGTGAATGGCAAGGACCAAGTCAAGTGTTGTTTAATGGTCGTGGATATATGTGTGTGTCCACAGAAACTGGTCCAGTTTGGGTGCCGAGTCGATTTACCCGTGCATGTCCTCCGGAAAAGATCCCACCTGACGGAGAGAACGAGCCTGAAAATGACAATCCACCTGGAACACCTTCTGACAATTTAGAGACTGATCAAAATTAGTTTTAGAGTGTGTTAAATAAGTAGTAAGTAAGTTTTTTTGCAGGAGCCTGGAAGAGGCGACCGGAAGTGCCAGCAAAATGTTGTGGATTGAACTGTTTGTCTTCAATGTTATCTTGGTAAAAGGGGCAATTGCAGTACTGGACATTGATCAAAGGGAGAACATGTGGGTCACATGGGCCAATCGAACTGGACAAGATTCATTCTGTTTGTCTTTAGCGACACCGTCCAGTCCATTTCGCACTTGCTTAATTGGCGTTCCATTGTCTTCCATGTTAGAGTTCAAAAATTGGACCCAAACTAAAATATATTCAAATTTAGTAGAAGCCTGGAATGCATGGTGTCACCAGTCTGTTGAATCCACTCACATGCATTCGGAAACTTGGTGCGAAATTCATAAAATTCCAAAAAATTATTTAGGAGCACAAGCTGTTGCCATTGCTCAAAATTTGAAAGTCAAGAGTGCTGAGCCGCAGGAGTTTGATCTCCTTGGTTCTGTACCAGGTAACTATTGTTTAACATTTGGCCATGTAAAACAATCTAAAGTTGGCAACACTTGGTTGTCTCCTAAGTCCCCATTGTATTACAGTAGTGCAGAGTACTGTAACAATTGGACACAGCTTGTAGCACCAGCACAAGATGCTGCAAGACAACTGCCACCAGGTGTTTTCCTCATTTGTGGAGATCGAACCTGGTCAGCAGTGCCTCAAAAAGCAGCAGGAGGTCCATGCTATTTTGGAAAATTAACTTTGTTTGCTCCCTCCATTCATCAAATCACAAAATTCTCACAAAAGCCTCGACGACCTAAACGTAGTGTTCTTCATTTGAATTCCCATTGTACAGATTTAGTTGATTTGTGGCAAAGTCCAACGGTAATTGTAGCCTCAATCTTTGCCCCAGGAGTCGCATCAGCACAAGCTCTTACTCAGTTGCGAACCTTAGCGTGTTGGACGTCAAAACAACTTAACATAACATCTAACATGCTGAGTGAACTTGCCGCAGATGTAGGTACTGTCCACCATGCAGTCCTTCAAAACAGAGCTGCCATTGACTTCCTCCTCCTTGCCCAAGGGCATGGATGTGAGGAATTCGAAGGCATGTGCTGCATGAATTTATCTGATCACTCGAAGTCCATTTATAGGCAACTCGCACAGCTGAGAAACAATATGGGAAAGATTGTGACTGTTGATACTCCATTCGACAAGTGGTTCGGTTCACTTGGGTTTGCTGGTTGGATCAAAGATCTGATCCGTTTCGGAATTATTTTATTTGCTATGATTGTAGTTGTATTAAGAGTTATACCTTGTGTGTTCAAATGTATACGAAAGACAATTAATTCAGCTTCTGACTCAACTTGGTTAGTTCAAAAAGAAAAAGGGGGAATTGTTGCAGAATTCCTCAGGGAAGGTGGACATGATGTCTACCTAGGCCTTGAACTACCCGAGTTGAGGCCTTAACAGAGGCCTGAGTGAGGCCTTGAAGCCTGTGACGCAGCTAGAAATTCTTAGCCAAGTGTGGCGCAGTTAGAAATTAGCAGTTAAGGTGTCGGGGAAAGATAATAGGGTTGTGAAGGTCACTGAATAGATTTGTTAGTGGGCACGTGATAGCCACCTTAAGAGTTAGTAAAACAAAGTATGATGTCGTCCTTCTCTCTGCTGTATACCAATAGAGAGCTGCTGTGAATTGTAAACTATATGGAACTGTATAAATGTAGCCATCTTAGCTGAATAAAGTAGAACGTAGCTATTAACCATAGTGGCTTGATCTGCGTTCTCTCTATACTCCAACTTCCTTTTTATCTCAGGCCAACCCTGGTAATACGTCATATAAGTTCTTTGCCTTGCATTAGAAATCATGGTTTTTATGCAGCTTAAAGCAAGTATCATAATTACAATTATTACTATGATCACAATTAGCCTTTGCAAAAACGAGACCAACCAACCAGTCAGAGAAAATCAAAATCCTTTAAATATTTTGTTTAACCAGTTACTTTCTAATCCTGCCTGTAATTCTTTGCTAAATGCAACAACCGATTTTGTCCTCTCTATCTGATCATCCAATTTAGCAGTCACATTCAGAATGTGCACATGACAAGTCTTGTTAAAGTTCAAGTATCCACACACTCCATGTTCATGTAACAGCAGTAGGTCTAAAGCCAATCTGTTTTGTAAGGTCATTTTAGTCATGGCTTGCAATTGTTCCTTTATTTCAGTAAACCCCAATTGACATTCATTTGCTAAAGTTTCAATTTGCAGAATCAAACTGTGTATGGCTAGTCTATTCCTGAAGGTAGATATTTGTGGAGTAAAGATAGATTCTAAAATCCATCCCACTATAGTTCCCATACTGGGATGTTTCCAAGTTTCATCACATTTAACTTTTCCCCATAGTCAGGTTCTCAATGGTGAATCCTTCCACAAGGGACATAACATTAATACTCCCAGTGTCCATTGGACTCTCAGTTCTCCCAAGGGCAAATGTGTGGTCCAAATTCCATTACTTCCTACCCATACTGTGGGTCCTAATAATTTTACTGTGTGCTGCTGACAGTCTATATCTCTCCAAGTCTCATTGTTTTTTAGGTGAGATCAGGTGTCATTAAGAAACGTAGAATAATTTCTACAAACACATCCCAACCTTAGAGCCTGGGCCACAGTCATGAGCCACTGTATCTCAGCACTCCTACTAGTACAAGTGTATCTTTGAGAGCAATTCCACTTTTCCTTTACCTTGTATTCTTTTGCCTTGACCTTATGTTATAATCTGTCCCAGGAGAAAAGAGTGACCCAGGGTCTTGTTAATAAACCCCTTAGAGCAGATTAGAGTGAAACAACACTGAATAATTGATGTGTGTAAATATATGTATATCAGGTTTTAGAACAATTTGGTTGCAAAGGGAAGCAAGTATGTAGCCATTTTGATTCACAGAATCACATAGAAACTCTAGGTTGGAAGACACCTTCAAGATCATAGAGCCCAACCCATGCCCTAACACCTCAACTAAACCATAGCACCGAGTGCCACATCCAGGGATGGTGACTCCACCACCTCCCTGGGCAGACAATTCCAGTACTTCATCACTCTTTCCATAAAAAACTTCTTCCTAATATCCAACCTATATTTCCCTTGGCACAGCTTAAGACTGTGTCCTCTCATTCTGTCAGTTGCTGCCTGGAGAAAGAGACCAACCTCCACCTGACTATAACCACCTTTGAGGAAGTTGTAGAGAGTGATAAGGTCACCTCTGAGTCTCCTTTTCCCCAGGCTTAAACAATCCCAGCTCCCTCAGTCGTTCCTCATAGGGCTTGTGTTCCAAGCCCTTCACCAGCCTTGTTGCCCTTCTCTGGATGCGCTCAAGCATCTCAACATCCTTCCTAAACTGAGAGGCCCAGAACTGGACACAATACTCAAGGTGTGGCTTCACCAGTGCCAAGTACAGGGGAAGAATGACTTCCCTGGTCCTGCTGGCCACACTATTCCTGATACAGGCCAGGATGCCATTTGTCTTCTTGTCCACCAGGGCACACTGCTGGCTCATGTTCAGTCAGCTGTCAGTCAGTACCCCCAGGTCCCTTTCCTCCTGGGCACTGTCCAGCCACACCGTCCCCAGCCTATAGCCTTGCAGGGGGTTATTGTGGCCAAAATGCAGGACTTGGCACTTGGACTTATTAAACTTCATCTTATTGGACTCTGCCCATCCATCCAACAGTTCCAGGTCCCTCTGCAGAGCCCTCCTACATTCCAACAGATCGACACACGCTCCCAGCTTGGTGTCTAAAGGATTGGTGTCTCCGTGGGGGTGCTTACTGGCCAAAGCAACTCCCCAGACCAATCTAAAACAGTCTGTGGGTCCTCCAAATCTGCTGGTTGAAGCGTGGTTAAGGCTGGAAAGGAAGAAGTGGACTCTGGCGTGGGTGGAGAAGGGTTTATTCTTGTGGCAGAGCCACGTGCCAGAGCAAAATCTTGGCCTTCGTTTCTCCCTTAAAGTACCCAGGGAGCAGCCTGGGCAGGGAAGAAACTTCGGGCCAATGGGGGAAAGGGAAGGGGTGTGTCCAGGACAGGGTGATACAAGGTGTTATCAGGGGTAGGGGGGTAGGGTATTTTGGAATGGAACAAACCAAGTACAGACAAATAAACAAAATACAAATACAAATTCAAAAACCTACATCACGCACCGCAACAGGTGTCGTCTGCAAATTTACTAATGATAGACTCAATACTCTCATCCATGTCGTCAATAAAAATATTGAACAGAACTGGCCCCAGAACAGACCCCCTGAGGATCACCACTAGTGACTGACTGCCAACTGAATGCATCTCCTTTCACCACCACTCTCTGGGCCTGGCCATCCAGCCAGTCGTGGGTTGCCAGCTTTTCCAGGAGTATGCTGTGGGAGACAGTGTCAAAGACCTTGCTGAAGTCCAAATAGACAACATCCACAGCCTTTCCTGCATCCACCAGGTGGGTCACCTGGTCATAAAAGGAGACCAGGTTGGTCAAACACAACCTACCCCTCCTAAACCCATGCTGGTTTTGATGCCTTGAGAGGCTACCTAGAACAGAGGCTAGACAGTATTAAAGGATGTAGGTATTTATTAAAAAGGCCTTCAAGGGATACAGCTTGGGCAGTACAAGAGCCCAGCCATGGCTACACCCACAATGGACAACAGATCACATATTTTCACACTTTTATAAGTTTTGGTCCATTTACATATTGGGGTTAATTGTCCAATTACAGGTTCAGGTTATGAAGTCCCATTGTCTCAGATTGCTCTCTTTGCTGTTGTTTATACTTTTTGGGCCTGAAGCTGCAACGGTGTCCTTGGTTCTCAGGCTGGAAAAGGATTGTTTTGCCTAACTAAACTGTGAGGAGAACTTACTAACACTTTATATGAAATTCAGAGTTATATACCAATGCAGTACAGAATCTGGAAAATATGAAAGCTAAAACTTAAGGCACCAGCTGGGTCTGATACCCTGGCCATCCTGTAGGTGTTGCGTTATGACACTCAATATAAACTGTTCCATTACCTTACTGGGTACTGCTGTCAGGCTAACTGGCCTATAATTACCAAGATCCTCCTTCCTACCCTTCTTGTGAATGGGCATCACACTGCCCAGCTTCCAGTCATCTGGAACCTCACCAGTGAGCCAGGACTGTTGGTAAATGGTGGAGAGCGGCTTCGCAAGCTCATCTGGCAGCTCCCTCATCACCCTAGAATTGATCCCATCTGGTCCCATAGATTTATGAACATCCAAGGAGCTCAGCAGTTCTCCGAATGCCTCTTCCTGGATAACAGGGGGACCATTCTGCTCCTTGACACCATCTACCAACCCAGGAGGACAGTTGTTCTGAGGACAAGCTGTCTTCCCACTAAAGACTGAAGCAAAGAAAGCATTAAGCACTTCCTCCTTCTCATCTGCAATTACTAAGTTCCCTCCTGCATCCAATAGAGAACAAAGGTTGGTCTTACCCTTCCTTTTGCCATTAATATATTTGTAAAAACATTTTTTATAATCCTTCACAAAAGTTGCCAAATTAAGTTTGAACTGAGCTTTGGCCTCCCTAATTTTTTTCCTACATGCCCTAGCAACCCCCTTAAATATTTCCTGAGACACCTGACCCTCCTTCCAAAGATGATACATCCTCCTTTTATTCTTAAGTTCCTTTGAAACCTCATTGCCCATCTAGGCTGGATGTTTGCTTTGTCGACTCATCTTTTGGCACACGGGGACAGTCTGGTCCTGTGCCCTCAAGATCTCTGTATTGAAGCATTCCCACCTTTCCTGGACTCCTTTGTTTTCAAGGACTGCTTCCCAAGGAACTCTCTGAATAAGTCTCCGAAATAGGCCAAAATCTGCCCTTCGGAAGTCCAATGTAAAAGTCTTATTGATGTTCCTCCTGATTTCACCAAATATTGAGAATTCTATAATTTCATTATCACTGTGCCCCAAGCGGCCTCCAACCACCACATCTCCCATCAGCCCATCTCTATTTGTAAACAACAGGTCTAACATAGTCCGTCCCCTGGTGGGCTCACTCACCAGCTGCAACAAAAAAGTTGTCCTCCACACACTCTAAAAACTTCCTGGAATGCCTCTTTTCTGCTGTATTAAGTTCTCAGCAGATGTCTGGTAGGTTGAAGTCACCTACAAGAACAAGGGCTGATGATCCTGAAACATTCTCCAGCTGCTTATAGAATAAGTTGTCCAGCTCTTCTTCCTGATTGGGTGGACGATAACAGACTCCCAGTAGGATGTCAGCCTTGATGGCCTTCCCCTTAATTCTTACCCATAGCCATTCAACTTCATCGTCATTAGTGTCAATACCCATGGCATCAAAAGCCTCCCTAATATAAAGGGCCACCCCTCCACCTCTTCTCCCTTTCCTGTCTATTCTGAAGAGCTTGTAGCCATCCAGTGCAGCACTCCAGCTATGTGAGTCTTCCCACCACGTTTCTGTGATGGTGACTACATCATAGCTTTGCTGTTGTACCATGGTTTCCAGCTCTTCTTGTTTGTTACCCATGCTGTGTCCATTAGTATACATGCACATCAGCTGGGCTACTGATTTCACCCCTGACTCAGGCTTACCACCCTTGGGCCTGCTTCCAGACAGCCCAGCTGCAACCCCTTCCCCTTTCAAACCTAGTTTAAAGCCCTTTCAATGAGTTATGCCAGTTCATGAGCTAAAATCCTTCTGCCCTTAACAGAGAGATGCAGCCCATCCAGTTCCAGCAGGCCAGGTGCCGTAAAAGTTGCCCCATGATCAAAGAACCCAAAATTCTGCTTATGACACAAACTCTTGAGGCACTTATTGATAATGTGGGCTCTCCTATACCTGTCATCGCTTTTCTCTGCCACCAAAGGGATTGAGCAGAACACTGCTTGCACTCCTGCCCTATCAATCACTTGACCCAGTGCCCCAAAGTCCCTTTTAATTGCCCTGACACTCCTCTTTTCAATCTCATCAATGCCAGCCTGGAGTATCAGTAGTGGGTAATAATCAGAGGGCTGAATCAGCCCAGGGAGTCTCTCGGTAATATCCCGTACCAGGGGCCCAGGTAGGCAGCAGACCTCCCTGTGGGATGGGTCCAGTCGACATATGGGGCTCTCTGTTCCCCTCAGAAGGGTCACCCACTATGATTACCCTTCTTTTCTTTTTAATGTTAGAGGTGGTGATCCGTGTGACAGATGATTATCATCTATAGTAACATAACTGTTGCAAGGGAATCCCGAAATAATGGGAAGTTTGGGCGAGAGCAAAATGCAGGTCCAACCAATATGGTTAATGCTACGTTCTCCGTTTATTCTGGCTAAAATGGCAGGTTATATACATCTCTACATAGTTTACATTCACAGGTGGTTTTCATTGGCACACAGCACAGAAAAGAATGCAAACGTTTATTGTTGAACAAATTCTTAAGGCAGCTACTGTGTCCACACTAACCACTGCACCTGCTAACTACTAGAAAACCCTCTGTCCCTTGCTAATACCTTAAGCTGTAGTTCTATCTGTGCCACAGACTTGGCACTGAATTTCTACCTGTGCCACAAGCTCCTACAGGCCTCAACCATGTAACCCAGTCTGGATGATTCACTCACAGTCTAAATACATATTATATCCATCTTCCCTAAGAAATTCTGCAACACATAACAATATGAAAGCGCAAAAAATATAACCCAAGGACATGTACAGTGGAGGACAGAGAGAGAGAGAGAGAGAGGATTAGAATCTGAAAATCTTGCTGATCAACCTGTGATGAATTGTCCTTTGGTCTTGATTCATTGGGGATGGGGGAAAGAAGCCCATGAAAAGTCTGATGGGTTAAAATACACTCAGGCCAGGTGAGAACGTCCAAGCATCTCCTCTCAGGGGGAAGCTTTCAGTCATCTAGTAGAAGGCCTCAGAAAGGAGTCTGGGGGTGCTTCAGGGGTCTCTGATGGTTTATGACACCTTTTAAGACATGTCAGCTGTCTCTCAAGCATTTGAGCCAGGAATGCCCCATCAGACCTTCTGGGAGTGGGGGGGAGGGGGAGGAGGGAGAGTTTTACAGTCCAGTGGTTTGTGTAAGGGAGGACAATTTAGTGTGACAAGAGGCTCCATGCTGTCTCCACAAGATTTGTCTCTTATCTCAGTCATAATCCATCATTCACCCTCTGTCTTAGGGGTTTATCCATTACACACCCAAAAGCTTGATCCTCCACCTCCAAACACAGCTACAACAAAGCACTTTAGTGCCTTTACAACTGAGGAGTGCTTTGAGTCATTAACCCATAAAAGTCCAGTCTCACATCTTATTAAATCAGGATATTTTATATCTTCCTGTAAGGGATCCTCTCAGAGACCTGTGCTCCCTTCCCAGTCTAGACACCACTGAACTGGCTGAATATATTCCCATCATCCTGTCAGTGGGCTATTCCATATCTCTGGTATTTGATATACCCAAGGGATATTAATACAATCCATTGGCTGTTAAGTATTTCTTGACATTATTTCCATATCTGGTTTTCACAGAATTAACTATGTTGGAAAAGATCTTTGAGATCATTGAGTCCAACTTAACACTACCTTGGCAACTAGACCATGGCACTAAGTGCCCCATCCAGTCTTTTTTTAAACACCTCCAGGGATGTTTACTCCAACATCTCCCTGGACAATCTATTCCAATGCCCAATCACTCTTTCTGTGAAGAATTGTTTCCTATTGTCCATCCTAAACTTCCCTTGGAGCAGCTTAAGGCAGTTCCCTCTTGTTCTGTCACTGGTTGCCCGGGAGAAGAAACACCCCCACCTGGCTACAACCTCCTTTCAGGTAGTTGTAGAGAGTGATAAGGTCACCCCTGAGCCTCCTTTTCTCCAGGCTAAACAAACCCATCTCCCTCAGCTGCTCCTCATAGGACTTGTGTTCTAGACCCTTTACCAGCTTTGTTGCCCTTCTCTGAACATGCTCCAGCAGCTCAACATCCTTCCTAAATTGGGAGGTGTGCTGGTTTAGCATGGAAGTTATTTTTTCCAAGAGAGTTATAGCAAAAACCAATTAGTGACTGGCTTTGAAGTTGACAGTTTGATTAACCAATTAGAAAGTTAGATACGCCTCTGGGCTACACAGGTTAAAAATCAGAGCATACTGGGAAAAGTTCCTTTTCCTCCAGGCCTCAGAACAGGTAACAGGTTCAGCCTTGCTCTGCCTTGTGGCCCCAGGGGCCTGGTGGGCTGGCCGGGCCCTGCCGCTGCAGCCATCTCAGCCAGGGTGGGCCCAATGACTCCTGGGCAGAGGGAGGGGAGGAGAGTATGCCCTGTCCTGGCCGAGCCTGGGCCCAAGTGACTGCTAACATCTGCTGCTACCCCGCACTTCCATTGCGGACCAGGCCAAGCCCCCCCTCCTCCTAGAGCACCTGCTGGACAGAGGAAGGGGGAGAGGAAAGCCCAGCCATGCGAGAGGTCCTGGCTCCAGCCCTGGCATGGTCTGAGTTTGCCACCTTCAGCCATCTCCTGGGGAAGAAACAGCATACCTTCTGCAGACCTGGGAGAATGTAAACTGTTTCTTTACACAGTTGAAACTTACAAAGCACTAACCCTTCTCTGAGTGAGAGAAAAGTCAGAGTGGGAGACATGTAAAGAGACAGTATGAAGATATCAGGGTTAGTGAAAGAGAAGTTATATCTTAGATGAGGAGATGGAGAAGATGCCTTGGTTTTTGGGCTGAAAGTCTTTTGTGAACTGTGGTAACAGACTGCAATATGCTAGAATATCCCTTTAAACCGTGGAAGAAATATACATTGGGGAGATGATGATACATTCAGATTGTAGATTTGAGAAAAGGTATCTGTCATGGACTAAGTAAATATTGAAATAGCTGTGATCTAATGGAGAATTTTGAACAGAGGAAGATAGAGAGAAAGATAGAAACCCTCTGCTCCCAGGGGAAAAAAGAAGACCTCTGTTTCTTGAGATGGAGATGATTTTAGAGACAGATGAAGAAAACCCTTTGCTTTTTTGGGACTGTTTATCTTTAAAATGATACCCCAATGAATTTCATGGCCCATATGCAGCCGCGGGAAAAGCTGTCAAATGGGAGGGATTCCACAACTGCAGAAGTTCCTGGGAGGCTGTTTTTGTGAGAGTTAAAAGCCACAAGTGGACTGTTTCTTTCTTGTGGAAAGTTACCATAACAGATCAAAAGAGACTTCTCTCTCTAAATGGACTGATGAAAGACTATTTTATAAGTGGTACTGACCTAGAGTTCTGAGTTTTGTTTTTATATGTTGTCTGTGAGAAAGAAAAGAAGCTGTTGGGGGAGAGGAAAAGTGTTTTGAAAGTTTTATTCTGATTCTTATAATTTTTTTCTCTCTTATAGTTTTGTTAATAAACTTGTCTTTATATCTTTTAAGTTTGAGCCTGCTTTGCTTTTCTTCTAATCCTATCTCACAGCAGAAAAAGAGTAAATGATTCTGGTAGACACTTAGACCACTGCACTAATTTTGGGAAACAGAAATTGGCGAACATGAAACCACTACTTGAATTGGTGTTTCTGCCCAGTTACGATCTAAAACCATCACAGGGGGCCCAGAACTGGACACAGTACTCAAGGTGTGGCCTCACCAGTGCCGAGTACAGGGGAAGAATTACTTCACTGGCCACACTAATCCTAATACAGGCAAGGATGCCATTGGCCTTCTTGGCCACCAGGGCACACTGGTGTTCAGCCTGCTGTCAATCAGTACTCCCAGGTCCCTTTCTACATCCTGTCTGGATTGGCCCAAGTGCTACTGCGCAAACTATCTCCTGTTTAATGTGTTCAAAGGCTTGCTGCTGCTCAGGGCCCCATTCTTCTGAAGTATCACTCAATAGAGAGGGCTTAAAATCAGTATATAACCTGGAATGCGCATTCTCCAAAAACCCATAACACCTAAGAAAGCTTGTGTTTCTTTTTCATTAGTTGGTGGAGACTGCTGTTATTTTGTTGATCACATCCATTGGGATATGATGACGCACATTGGAAAGGAAGTATATCTTTATTTAGCCTGAAATTCAGTGATCCTCTGAATTTTATAAGGAGGTGTGCCATAATTAGCTAAGAAATTTATGTTTAGTGGTTTTATTTTAGCTGGTTTTAGTTTAAACCTGTGTTCAATTTTGTCTTAATAGAGCAAGGTAGAAACCCTGAGAAAACTAGGGAGTAGTTTCAAAGGTTTATACACCCCAGAGAACTTGTGACTAATGCATTGCACCTGCAATACTTAATAAGTAGGATTTTTTTTAGCTAAGATATTGAAATTAATAGAGTATTGTTGAACTAGAAGAGTTTTAAGTTACTATAACTGAAGATAGATGAGATATCTTTTGATAATTAGAACAGTAGGATGAAAAATTTGGGACACAGCAGAAAAAGACCATGTATGTGTTAATAGTTGCCAGACCCAAGAGGTCACCCAAAGGACGAGGAAGATGATGTTGTGATGAAGTAGTCAGAAGACCCTTACCAAAAATTGTCAGAAAAGGACGCTAGATGGCAGCCCTGCTCCACAAAAGAATAGCACTACAAAACAAGATATCTACCTTTATGATGCAAAATGTGGGACGGATTGTGGGGGTGACTATGAGAAACGTTTGAATGTTGAAGTGTGTATAAACCTTTGAAAGCCTTTTTTTCATTGAACATAATTTTGGTGAATAAACCCCTATGTCCCTGAGATTGGCCAATGTTGTTTTTAGGAATGTTCTGCTCAGCAAGCCTTTAGTTGCTGAGTTTTAAAGTTCTTTGTTTCAACACCTTGCCATTTTTCCCTAAAAACTGTATTTCCTGTGCAGGTCCTTTGACCTTTGTTTTATAGCAAAAACAGCTTTCAAAAGAATCTGGATTATTCTTCTCTTCTTCTCAAACACTTCCTCCACTGTGTTGCCCCACACAATTATGTCATCAATATACTGCAGATGTTCAGGAGCTTCCCTCTGTTCCAGTACAGTCTGGATCAGTCCATGGCAAATGGTAGGGCTGTGTTTCCACCTCTGAGGCAGCCAGTTACAGGTGTACTGAATAACCCTCCTTATGAAAGTAAACTGTGGCCTGCATTCTGCTGTGAGGGACTCAGAAAAATGCATTAGCAGTATAATTTGTGGCACCATTTGGCTGCCTTTGACTCCAGTTTATATTGACGCTCCAGCATGTCTGGTATGACAGCACTCATTGGCAATATGACTTCATTCAGGCCATGATAGTTCACTGTTAACCTATATTTTCTGTTAGATTTTTGCACTAGCCATATGGGACTTTTAAAGGATGAGTCTTACTTATCACTCCTTGACTCTCCAATCATCAGATAAATTTATGGATGGGAATCAGGGTGCGGGTACTGTGAGACACAGACCATGCTATCCAAGCAAAGCAAAGCCGTTTATTACACTAGCTCACCTGTATTTATAGGTGTCTACATTCCTTACAAAATTTTCCACTTGGATCCCTTTGTCCCTGTTCCCTTAGTAACACAATCTTTTCGGTTATCAAGTTTTTGTTACATTCTTCTGCGCCAGCAATGTCCTTGTTATATCTCCTTTTGTCAGAGCGGTCGGAGTGACCAGACATGATGTCTTCTCTTTTGTTCTTGCCTTGAGTTTCTCTCTCCCATGGCTTTCACTGTACCAGGGCCAAGAGGTCGGTGGGCTACCCAGCTCAGCTTTTGAAGCTTTCTGATCTTCCATATCAGGGTGTCTTGATTGGTGCAATATTTTTGCTGGTACACTGTCTGGTAGCAATTTGCACCTGCTGTTCTTTAACCCACAGCAACCCTACCAGAGATGAATGGATTTTCTGAGAGACCAGGAAAGCTAGACAGCTGTTGATCTTCTCTGCTCTCAAGGCAGTTATACCAAAAGCCCACTAGTACCCTTTTGGGTCTTTGAAGTACCCTCTCCTGAGGTAGTCTATGCCAAGGATACACAAAGCCTCCAGACCAGTCACAATAGGATGTTTTTGTGACTCATTCCCAGTTAGGCTTATCTCAGCCTTCAACACAGAGTTCTTGGGATGCTTCTGTCTTACAAATGGGGAAAGGGGAGAGCTTAGACAAGTCCCTGCCTTTCCCAGGTTTCTGGCAGTAGACAGCAGCTTTATTGAGGCAGCCAGCACCCCAAAACCCACTCTCACTCTCAAGTTCTTAATAATGACTGATTAGGCCTATTACAACATGAATTATTTATTTGAACAGATCAAGGAAAACAGACATAAGACTTTAAACAGAATTACTACACAGGATAAACAAAAGAAACACTACTAGTAGATAAAATACAGTGCACGATAAAGGTACCTATGTTACAGCTAGTGGAGAAATAGTATAGATTAGGAGCCAATGTCACTTACCATCAAATGATAGTGGTATGCAGAGAATATCCTAATTCCTCTCAATCCCCAGGGAAGTATCTCGTTGCCAATGTCTTAGCATCAAGAACTCTCTACATGCTCAGAGAGTATATGAGATTTCTGATTTAATGAAAATCATAGTGGTCTTTTATAGTTTATAAAACTGCTTGTGTCTGTAGTCACTAATTTTGGCATATCCTTTTTCACCATTCAATGAAGGATGTTTATTGCTGGATAAGGGTGTTTTCAGCTGAGGTAATTCATCACATGACAAACCATTCCAGTCTGATTTAGCCATATATGACAGGTGTCCTGGTTTAGGGCAAATTTAGGAAAAAACCTCTGAATGGGGTCCCTCCAGAATAGCAAATTCAAGCATCCCCTCCCCCCAACTGGTTCAGGAAAAGACTTCCTTGGAGTAAAGTGGAAAAAACTATTTATTTAACAATCAAAGTATCCACAAGCACAAAAAAAAATTAATAATATGAAACAATAAAACCTCTCACTGTCCGAAGAGATGACAAACCCAGAAAGTCCTTGTCGTAGAGTGCAGCTTGGCTCACTCAGTCTCTTATCAGTCCCTTCAGCACTGGAAAATGCTGTCCTGGGCCCTGGTGGGCTGCAGGTGTGAGCTCCCAGTGCTCTTCTGGATTTTCAGTCCAGGGCAGGTTTAAACAGTTCCAAGAAAAAGAAATAAAAAACAAAAACAGTCCAGGGAACTTCTCTGCCTCAGGTAGCTAAAAACTAACTAAAAAGCAAAGGAGAGCTCTCTCTTGCTGTCTGTGCTGCAGACAACAGAGTCCAGGAGGAGAATGTGGAGGAGTGAGTGCAGTTTCTGAAAACAAACTCGTCTCTTCTTTCTCCCCCTTTGCTCTCGGAACCAGTCTTAAAGGTACAGAACATAATATCCAACACAGACAGAACAGACGACTGGGGATACAAGCATCATAAAGTCACCCTAGGACAACAAGGAGATAAGTTTCTGCTGTATGGGGGGGAGAAGGTCCTGCCACATCCTGTCACTCCAGAAATACCGATGATAACTGCCCCTTTGTAGGATGATGGGATTAGAGTAGAATGTGCACTGGTGTCCACTAGAGCTTTATACTCACGTGAGGATGATGTGCCAGGCCATCAAACCCACATGGTCCATTAAACCCAGTTGTCTCTTTCCTCCACCTGGCTGAAGGCAGGACCCCTCTATTCCTAGTAAGAATCTTCTTTATTTGTTTTTTGTAACTGCAAAGCAGAAGTATCTTCATCAGGGTGAAAAGTATGATCAGTCCTCCTACTCTGTCCAACAAACAATGGAGCAGTAATTTTCCTGTATGAGTGCTTTTAGGCTGTTGTTTTTCCTTGCAGTTCCTGTATCTGAGCTTCTAGTCTCCAGGTCGGTTCACCATCCCACTTTCTCATGTCCTCCCCCTGGTTATCCATGAAGGTTGCACTTGGTGTGTGCCACTGGTACCCTCTGCCTTGAACAGAAAAAGGCTAACTCCTAATACCTGAGACCTGGGTTGAAGTGTGTGAGGAAGACCTATCCTTCTCAGCATGCTTGTACAATGTTTTGGTCAGTTCCTTCACAGCCAAGATGCAGGTCCACATGGAGAAAACAAGATTGAGAGGAAAGATGTGTGCTAATGTCTGATGGGTGTTAACATATTTGAAATGGGTCCTAATGTTTCTATTGACTTTGGGCAGCAGGTTTGTTACCAGGTCCAGACAGTTTGACTTCTGAAATAGACAAGGGTCTGCATAAGCCTGAACTTCTGAACTTTGGGGGGAAATGACTGGTTCAAGGGGGGATATGCGGTGGGCAGTTCAGGAAGGCTGTACCTTCCTAGTACCTCAGCCAATGGGGAAAGGAAAAGGGGAACATGCAGCCAGGAGTTTAGGATAAAAGCAGCCTGCACCCTCCAAAGCCGAGAGAGAGAGAGAAACGCCACGGGTGTGTGCCCCAGTGGACTCTCTCCCTTTATTCAAATAAAGTTGAAGGACTCCTCTGTTTCCTTTTTGGACATAAACCTCTGGTGTTTGTGGATTTTCCTGACAGGATTATCTTCATATACTCAGAGGTATCTGGCCAGTTTGTCTATAGTTGGTGCCTCAGTGTCTGTCCAGCTCATTATCTTCAGGATGTTGGCATATGATGTTGGTGCATTTCAGACAAACTTTCACTACATGGACTGCATGCACCAGATTTCAACCGGGTTTTTGGATGCCTGGTCATTATCCATGTTGTTATAGATCATGTCCACAACAGATAATTCCCTCAGATACCTCCCTCAATGGTGGTCCATTTGCTTTGGGAATTTGCAAGTTCTTCTTAAGGGGTACTTGACCTTCACACTTGACCGGAGTCACCACCAAAGACTAAGGACTCCTGCCTTTTTTTCACTTCCCTTGTCAATGATCTTATCCTTATCAAGGGATTGTCATGATCTGGTTATTAAAATTATTAGAAATGCCTCTGTCCGAATTAAGATGCAAACAAGACCATATGCCAATGTCAATAGTATGGGTTTTATTTGATAGCAAATATGAGAGAGAGCGAGAGAGAGCAAGAGAGAAAGAAAGAAAGATGGGGACAGAAAGAGGGTGACAGAAACAGAATAAAGAAAATATCACCATTCATGGATCCCAATGATGTTCTGATGATCCTCTCCATCTGGTCTTTTGGTGGTGATGGTCCCCCCGAAAAGCATAGAATCCGATGGGTTAATATACGCTCAGGCCAAGTACCAATGTCTGGGTACATCCCCCCCAGGGGGAAAGTCTCTTGCAACAGACTCTGAATCTTTTGCATCACGTGCAGTTCTGTGGCACAAGGCCTCTGGGGAGCACTTTGAGGGGTCTTAGATGGATTATGACACTCCCTAGCTGCCTCTCATATGAATGTCCCATGGATGTGGCTTGTGGGGTTGGGGATTCCACAGCTGGGCCAGCTTGTGTAAGGGAGGTGTCCTGGGTTGTAGTATAAGATATGCACAAAGTATTCTATCACCATCTTCATGAACTGTTGAATCCAATTGCTGAAGCAGTGTTCTCCCAGGCCCCCCTCCCTCTTCTGTTAATGTGTCTTCTGTTAATGGCCCATCAAATGCCTGCTGCATGACTCATAGATAACTCCCGGAGGGAGTCATCTCTCTTTAATGGGCCATCAAGGACCCTCTGTATGACTCATCATCCCATTGTGAGATGCTCCGCCCAGGGGGAGGAGCCAAGCATTCTCACCTGGATATAATCTGGGATTTGAGACAGTACAATCAGCCCTTACCCACTGGATTCCCAGAGGACCAAAGCTACCAGACCTTTCTACGGGATCACTGCTTCAGGAAGACCCCCTCATCTGGACTGCTTCCATCACCCTGCTCAGGTTGTATTCTGGCTCTGTCAGTGGTCTTTTGTATTATTGCATTTATTTTATTTTTTTTTACTTTTTTTCCTTCTTATTAAATTGTATTTCTGACTTGGAGCCTCTCTCTCGTTTTGCTTTCAAACCACTACAGGAGGATGGGTGTTCACTGCCTCTGACCAGAGGTCAGAACCAAAACCTCCTCCCCATCTCCCGTTTCGGGGGGGGAGCCTGTGTAAACCTGGCTTCTGCAGGCTGTAGTTTCCAGCCAGAGGTGAGACTCAGCACAGCTCCTGAGTTTGGCTTTCTTGGGGATGCATTCCTTTCCCTTAGTCTTGTTTGTTTTTCCCTAGGCCTGAGATGATTGAACAACAGCATAATCTAGGCAGCTTAATTTACAGTCTAAAGTTCCAGTCAGGTATATTCAGGGAGGCTTCTTTGGTTGTAGCTTCTTTATACAGTTTTTGTTATAATGAGCAAAACTTTTTATCAGTGTAATAAATGTCTCTTTCCTAGTGATTTTCTTTAGTTTATGGAATGTCCACGGAGGTGATGAAGAAAGATAATAGGAGAAAAGATAGAAACAGCAGAAGCAATGACATAAGTAATCATAGTGTTCAATAGTTCAAAATGTAAATTCAATTGTAATTATTAACCCAATTTTCATTAGTCAGTGCCCCCACCCCATGAATCACAGGAATCAGTGTTTTTTAATGGGTAGTGGGTGTGAGGCATATTACAATATTGTATCACTTAGATGTTGGTTCAATATGTTTTGAAATCACTTATAAAATTATACAGCTGTTTTCATTTTTAAATTCTATAGAGGGGTATCCTCAACAGATGCACATATTAACATGTGTCAATCAGCCGAGTTTCAAGAGAATTTCCAGCTCTTGTCGTATAGTTGATTAACTTTGCACCCTGGAATAAATGTGAATGGATTTGTCCAGGATGTGTGTTTTTTTTTCTTGACTGCATTCACATATAGTTGGAAGAATTTTATAGGTAATATTGCTACTTGTACTAGTTTGAAAGCAAACCAGTGAGAGATTGCAAGTCAGAATTACAATTTAATAGGAAAATTAAGATAAAGGCAATAGTACAGAAACACTGGCTTAAACTGACAGAGTCAGAATATGAGCTGGCACCCTATCGGTCAGGGTGGTAGTAGCAGTCTGATTAAATGGTGGCTCCAGTCCTTGTGATTCTGTCGAAGCAGTGATCCTGTAGTGAGGTCTGGTCCTTTTCTGGAGGTCCAGTGGTGATTATGGAGTTCTTGTCCTCTGGGAATCCAGTGGGTAGTGTTGCTGTGGTGTTCCAGACCTCAGGTTATATCCAGGTAGGAATGCTTGGTTCCTCCCTCTGGGCAGAACATTTCACAATGGGATGATGAAATTTAATGAGTCATACAGTGAGGCCTTGATAGCCTGTTAGCACAAGGTAGCCTCCAGAGGGAGTTATCAGGGATGAATCATGAAAGAGATAAGGAACACTGACCCACCTGCTTTAACAGCTTATGAAGGTGGTAATAGAATACATACTTTTGGTTACATCTTACATTGTAACCTAAGACACTACTCTGCTAGATAATTCTATATATTATAAAAGTTAGCTTTTATGATATGAAATTAACACACAAAACATTTTCATACAATATGTTCTCATGCAAACATATCCTTACATCAGGGCTATTCTTTGTTTTCCAGGAGACAGATTATAGCACTGTTGTAATTTAATCTTGACACAAAATAAAAACTGTGGCTTTATTACTGGTGGAATTAGAAAGGAAATTAATTCCCTTTCAAACTTAGTTGAAAGTAGCTTTTTTCTTTTCAATTTCGGTGAGCAAATTGCCCTTATCACATTCTGCAACCACAACTGAGAAGCATGTATATTGCAGAATGTCCTATAGTCACTACACTGATTAGCATAAATAGGAGAAGCGAGGCAAAGTTAAAATACTCTCTTAAGACATATGGCAGGAAATTCAATAGCACATTGGCTTGAGAGCTGGTGGTAGGTTTTTCTGTATTTTATTTATGTCCTATTTGCAGTCTATGGCTATCCCTTCTGGTTTAGAAAGGGGGATTCAATAATTTCTCATGTATTATTCGCTTGTGTTTTCCTAAGATTTTTTAGTTCACTGATTAGTAAATCCAAAAAATTTAGCCAAATCATAATAATTTAAAAGCCTTCCAAGGCAGAATTGGGAAGGTTAGTACATATTTGTATGATTTCAAATATGTATAAATTCTTATACCAACTCTCAGGAAAAAATTGGTTGATGGCTGACAACAGGCTTGAAAACCTCACAGACTGGACTCTAACTGAATCTGTTGCCCGATATCCAAAGTGAAACACAAATCAACAAAGTTGATTTATGCCGGTGCTTTATTTAGGGCCCGGGGACCTGAGGACTAGCGTCCCAAGTCAGAATCCCGGAGACCCTCATTTTACAATCAGCTTTTATAACTTTTTACAACTGATTACTTCATTAGCATACGTGCAAAACCCCACATCCCAAGTTACAATAGATACATATATCAAAATCAAATTACACTCCTTGAAGTCATAAATTTCACATGGTTGTCTGCTCCAGGACTATAGTTTAGCTCCTGTGGTCAAACTCCCCCCACCAGATATCCATGGCTACGTTATACTTTAACTTAATCTCATGGAAACAGCTAACAGTTTCTACCTGTTTGTTCTTAGCTAAACCTTAAGTCTCAGGAACCTCAGTACATTCCCATGGCACATTCCCAGAATTAGGGCCTACTTCTAATAGAAAAATCTTCAAGCCTTAGCATGACTACTACTACTTCACTATTTTATTTCTCCCAACCCCCCTTTGGTAACAAATCAACTGTACCCGTGAGAAACCTGCCAGCTTTTTCTGAGAATGGAATCCTGTAATATGGAGAAACAGCTTGTTCTCATGAGAAAGAATCCTGAGACTGTGACAGTTACTCACACGTGTATAAACTATCCTGGATCATTGAATAGAAATATGCAAACAATATCTAAAAAGAGACATTTGCCAGCATGTAGGCACCTCTGGTGAACTGACCAATCAAAACGGGGTAACATCTAGTTACTGACCAATGGTAGTTGGGCACAATACTTTTGTAAAACCCTATATATTTGTGATGTGCGAATAAACCAGGACCTCCTTTCACAACTTGAACAAGAGTGCATCTCATCTCATTTCTATCTCTAATGCGAGGTCACAGTGACAATTGGTTGAGACAAATTATACAGCCATAAGACCTTTTGCCACACCATTTTTCAGTAAAAAGACAAAAGGTAGATGAAAATCAAACTTAAGAATATGTAGAATGCTTTAACTACTATTTGATCTCCCAGCAAGTCACTTGTCATGAAAACACAAACAAATTACAAACATTAACAAATTGACAATGCAAGCTATATGGTGACACTTAATTTCATTGGTTTTCACACAGCTCCATGTCATGTGTTGGTAGGTTCCTACAAAAGAAAAGGGAAAATTTGGCCCCCTAGACCAATTATTAAAAAGAAGTAAAACTTCTTGTTGCTAACACAAAGTGACAGAATCTACGTGAAGAAATGGTTATCACATTTAGGTGTGATTTTGCTGCTTGCAGTTTCTCTGCTCCCAAATTTGTTTTCCTTATATTCAATGCAGGGTTGTTTGACATTCCTAGAAAAAAAGAAAAGAAACAAACTTCCCCGGCAAAATATGCCAGAGTGAAACAAGTTGCTGATTGCATTAACTTCTTAGGTGGAGTTTTAGTTTCTATTCTGTGAAGTGTTTGGTGCATCACTTTTGTTGTTTCCCACAGGTTTTCAGAGGGGTTTCCTCCTATTGAGTGTTCGTCAAAGGGAGTGAAACTGCTTTTAAAAAGTTTTGCAAGAGTTGCAGTCTGTGAATTAGGCATTTAAGTTGCTTTTCTCTCAGGGTTTTAGTAGGCTTCTGCTTGTCGCCGTGGAGCAGTTCGTCTTATCAATTTGCTCCTTTTGTTCCAGTGATTTTCCTTTTGGACATGATCGAGTTCAGTGGCAAGGAATGCCACTGCCTAAAGCCTTTTCTAATAACCAATCACTTTTTTAGTAACCATTCATCTTTTTAGTAACCAAATGCTCCCTATTCCAATTTTTTTTGCACCAAGTCCACCCCGGGGGAGAGATGCAACTAGCAAATTAACCAAGGTCCTACAGCCCCCCCAGAGGAAGCTGCATGGCAAATACTGTATTGGTTTGGCACGGCCTGGTTTCTGGTAGCAGGGGGGCCACAAAGATGGCTCCTGTGAGAAGCTGCTGGAAGCTTTCCATCATGTCTGGCAACACCAATGACTGATGACTCTGAAGATGGACATGCTGCTGGCCAAAACTGGGCCAATGAGAAAGGTTGGTAGCACCTCTATGATGACATATTTAAGAAGAAAATCAAAACAAAGTCACAGGTTTTCCTCCTAGTCAGAGAAGAAGAGGAGGCGAGAACATGTGAGGGAAAACAACATGGTGACACCAAGGTCAATGGAGGAGGAGGGGGAGGAGGTGCTCCAGGCACTGGAGCTGAGATTCCTCTGCAGGCTGCATTGAAGACCATGGTGAAGCAGGCTGTCCCCCTGCAGACCATGGGTCCACGGGGGATGCAGAGAGATCCACCCACAGCCTGTGGGGGAGGTGCCCATGCCAGAGCGGGTGAATGCCTGGAGGAGACTGTGATCCAGTGGAAGACCTGGTGGAGAGAGGGGGCCCCTGCTTCCAGGCTGGAGCAGCCTGTCCTTGGAGGACTGCACCCTGTGGAAGCGAAACCCACGTCACAGCACTTTTGGGAGGACTGTGTGCCCGTGGGAGGGGCTCACATTGCAGCAGGTGCAGTAGGGCTGCTGCTCATGAGAGTGTGATGCCTTGGAAGGCTGACCTGAAACAGAGACTGGACAAAGCTAGAGAATAAAGTAGGTATTTATTTGAAAGACCTCCAGGATCCACCTTGGGCAGGACAGGAGCCTGACCAAGGCTGCACCCAGGGTCGACTATGAATAGTCACAAAAAATGGCTGACTGGTCACGAGATCTTACATTTTTATAAGTTTTGGTCCATTTGCATATTGGGGCTTAATTATCCAATTACAGCTTCAGGTTGTGAAGTCTCATCCTTCTTGTTTTCTCTCTTCAGTCCACAATTGTTTATGCTGTTGGGCTGAAAGTTCTCCTTGGTTCTCAGCAGGAAAAGGATTTGTTTTGTCTACCTACTCTGTGAAGAGAGCTTACTGGCACTTAATATGAGGCTCAGAACTACATCTCTAGGCAGCACAGAATCTGCAAATATGAAAGCTAAAGCTTAAAGCATCAAGTGGACCCATGCCAGAGAAGTTCATGGAGAATTGTCTCCTGTAGGAGGGACCCCACAGTCTCACAGGGGAAGGACTCCTCTCCTAGAGCAGTGGAAGAAAATCTCGGTGATGAACTGACCAAAACCCCCACGCCCTGTCTCCCTGCCCTGTTGGTGTGAAGGAGGGAGGGGCTGGGGAGGGGAAAGGTGTTTTAAGGGCTTATTTCACTTCTCATTATCCTCCTCTGATTCTGTTAGTGATAAAATTCACTTTGCAACCTTAAGTTGGGCCTGTTTTGCCCCTGAAATATTTCTCATGGTCCTTATCTCACTCCTGAAGTGTTCATTAATTTTATTTTACCCCTCCTCTGGCCACCTGTGGCAGGGGAGGGTGAGTGAGCGACTCTTGTGGGTGCCTGGCATTGGGCCAGCGTCAAACCATGACAAATACCTAAGCCTGCATAGGGACAACACCATCCCCACAAGGCAGCCACTATAGAATTGGCCTCAGGATTAGAACCTGACAATTCAACTTCTCCACAACAAACTACAGACTGGTGAGGAGGGGGTTCTCCACAAGATAGGAGATACAGAATTGGCTTCAGGACTGGAACCTGTCAATTCTGGCTTTTCACAACAAAACACACAATAACCCCCAAATAAGCCCCCAAATAAACCCCCAAATCAGTTTACTACAACCTCCACAACTTCCTCAGAGAAAGCTGCATCATAATTCCCAAGAGTTTGGGCCTCTACAGAAGAGACCTCAACCTCCAAAACCCCATCAGAGAAGGCTGTGTTGAAATTCCTAAGAGTAGGCTATCACCTTGAAACCTAAGTGGTATGTAACAAAAGGTTAACCACAAGCAATATTGTAACAAGATGTGCAGGTAAAGCAAGCAAGATAGCAGAGCAAGCAAGAGAGCAGGGCAAGTGAGATAACAAGCATCATCAAGAGCAAGATAGCAAGTTTTAATGGAACTTGCAAACTGCAAAATTAGCTGAAAACAAGTTAGACTGAAAAACAAGAAGCACCAGGCATATGCTGAAGGTAGAGGTAAAAAGTTTAAACTTGAGGAAGACTACAGAAGCCTTCATCAAAAGACCACCAGAAGACTGACGACCACCACAGAAGGAACTGACGCATGCGCAAAAGCAACAAACTGTTGTAAAACCATGACATAGCTTTATGCAAATATGAGTATGCTAATGATATGTTGTAATTGTGATGTTGCATGGAAGGACTTTTAAAATGTAACTGAAGGCTAAAGAAGATTGAGTGAGTTTTTGGCAGAGAGATTCTTACTTCCAGTGCTGAATAAACAAATACCTGCTCTGTAGCCATCTAACTGTCACAGCTAGTCTTTAGCTAAAACAAAATAAATCTGGTCATGGCAAGTCCAGTTTGGCTGACCTGGCTTGTTCTACAAGTCCCTAGGTGAATAAGAGAGCTCATGCAGAGACCTCAGCCAATCATAACCAGTCCAGAGAGCAGACATATCACTGGTCAAGCAGCTGGGCAGGGCTAAGACTCAGACCAATCAGTGTCTAGAGCTGGGAGTTTTGAACCCCCTATATAAGAAGGTTTCGAACAATAAAACAGGCTGTCTCATGATCAAGAGGACTCGAGTCATGATTTCTGTCTCCCTACCTATGACAGTCACACAATATCTAACTGGAGTTTTATTTTCTTGCTCAGTTTTGGGCTTCAACCTCCACAACTTCCTCAGAGAAAGCTGCATCAAAATTTCCAAGAGTTTGGGTCCCTGCGGAGGAGAACTCAACCTCCACAACCCCCTGAGAGAAGGCTGTGTTGGGATCCCTAGGAGTTACTGGGTCCCTACAGAAGGAAACCACAGGAAATAAACCCCTCAGGAGAGACCATACTATTGCCAAAGGCATTTTGGGTCACAGAATGTTACCCTGCTTGCTGTGCCAATTAAATGTCATGATCCGGTTATTAAAGTTCTTAGAAATACCTCTGCCCAAATTAAGATGCAAACAAGACCATATGCCAATGTCAATAGTATGGGTTTTATTTGATAGTAAATATGAGAAAGAAAGAGAGAAAGAGAGAAAGAGAGAAAGAGAGAAAGAGAGAGAGAAAGAGAGAAAGAAAGAAAGAAAGAGAGAGAAAGAGAAAGAGAAAGAGAAAGAGAAAGAGAAAGAGAAAGAGAAAGAGAAAGAGAAAGAGAAAGAGAAAAAGAGAAAGAGAAAGAGAAAGAGAGAAAGAGAAAGAGAAAGAGAAAGAGAAAGAGAAAGAGAAAGAGAGAAAGAGAAAGAGAAAGAGAAAGAGAAAGAGAAAGAGAAAGAGAGAAAGAGAAAGAGAAAGAGAAAGAGAAAGAGAGAAAGAGAAAGAGAAAGAGAAAGAGAAAGAGAGAAAGAGAAAGAGAAAGAGAAAGAGAAAGAGAGAAAGAGAAAGAGAGAGA
>JANPWX010018940.1:110224-194060 GCA_024734555.1 Trochalopteron elliotii
AGGAAGGAAGGAAGGAAGGAAGGAAGGAAGGAAGGAAGGAAGGAAGGGCGGGCTGTGGTGGTTTGACCCTGTCTGGATGCCAGGTACCCACCAAAGCTGCTCTATCACTCCCTTCCTCAGCTCCTCAGCTGGACAGGGGAGAGAAAATATAACAAAAGGCTCCTGGGTTGAGATAAGGACAGGGAGAGGTCACTCACCAATTACCATCATGGGCAAAACACTTGACTTGGGGAAAATAGTTGATTTTTTTACTAATCAAATGAGAGCAGGATAATGAAAAATAAAACAAATCTTAAAAACACCTTTCCCCCATCCCTCCCTCATTCTCTGGTGTCCCAGTTTGAGACAAAATTTGAAAGGAAACTTCCCAAAAGGATGTCTCCTCTAAAAGGCAGATTGCAGCAGCCCCTCCCCCAACCTTTTTGGGTGAAAATCTCCTTGGAGAGAAATGGAAAAAAAGGTTTATTTCACAAGCAATGTACTCGCAAACATGAAAAAATGAATATTATTAAACAATAAAACCTTTTGTTGCTCTGAAGAGATGGCAAATTCAGAGAGTCCTTCTGTGGTTCAAAGTGTCCTTCTGTGTTTCAGAGAGTCCTTCTGTGGGTGTGTCTCGGTCTTGCTCAGTCTCTCCAGGGCTTGGGCCTGGCGTCCTGGCCGCAGTGCAGCTTGGGGGGGGCCCCAGGCAATTGTCCTGGTGTCCCGGACCAGGGAAAAGCTGAACAGCTTCAGAAGAAGAAGCCACAGTCCTGGGAAAACATTTCTTGCCTTAACTAATGAGGAAAACCAGCGAGAAAAGCAAAGGAAAACTCCCTGTCTCCCTGCAAAGCTGAGAACTCGGAGAGCACTGAGACACTTATCTCTCTGTGTTTTGAATACAAGCAGCAAAAAATTCCCCCAGTCCCCCTCTCCCTGGGCCTAGCTTAAAGCTACAGGACCTATTTCTGGGCACACAGCAGATCAGGCAATAGGGGATAAACAGCACCATAAAGTCACCCCAGGACATTTGACCCCTTATCCCCATATCATCCAATCAGTGCCAAAACTAATATATATTCTAACTCTACAAACACATACGTTATACATACATATATATATATACACATATACAGATATATACAGATAGTGGCAGTGACATTCAGCAAACAGTGGTATTTACACATGGTTCTCATCCAACAATTAGATCTCCCTGAGGTACACATCATTTCTCTCCATCTCTCTGCATCATCCACCAAGTGCAACCTGTTCCCCGAGCAAAGACAACCCCATGGATGGGTTTGTTGGTACTCAAGGCAGAATTGATCCAAGCTGTCTTCCCTAACAGACCTCTGACATGCACCACTGGGACCTTGTCTATGTCTACTAGATGCAGGGGCTCAGATTGAGCAGGGCCTGCTTGGTTAGTGGAGCCTCAGATGTTAACCAGCCAGGTGGCCTTTGCTAAATGCTGCTCCCAATCTTTGAAAGATCCCCTACCCAATGCTTTCAAGGTGGTTTTTAACAGTCCATTGTACCTCTCCACTTTGTCTGCAGCATGGTAGGGGATATGGTACACCCATTTAATGCCATCTTCTCTAGCCCAGGTGTTGATAAGGCTGTTCTTGAAATGAGTCCCATTGTCTGACTCAATCCTCTCAAGGGTACCATGCCTCCAAAGAACTTGCTTTTCAAGGCCTAGAATGGTGTTACAGGCAGTAGTGTGAGGCACACAGTAGGTTTCCAACCATCCAGAGGTAGCTTCTACCATTGTGAGCATGTAGCGTTTACCTTGGTGTGTCTGGGGCAGTGTGATGTAATCAGTTTGCCTGACCTCCCCATACTTATATTTGGACCACCACCTACCATACCATAGGGGCTTCACCCACTTGGCCTGCTTGACTGTAGCACGTGTCACAGTCATGGATAACCTGAGAGATACTGTCCATGGCTAAATCCATCCCTCAGTCTTGTGCCCACTTATAGGTGGCATCTCTACCTATTGATGATTGATAAAGAGACAGGAAGACTGATTCCGTGATCAGAATTTGATTTTACTCAGGTTTTCCAAAAGCTTATATACCATTTCAGGAAGGTTAATAATTTCCACTACAATAATTAGGTTAAAAGATCATACAAACAACTTATGCATTTACATCTTTCTTGCAGGGGGTTGATTGAATCTCTCCTCTTCCCGTAAGCAGGTTTAATCCCATCTTCTGTAATCTTCAGAGCTCTGTTTGTTCCTGCCATGGCATCCTGGTTATCAAACCAGTCATGCTAATTAAGTCTGTCTTACTCTCTGTCTTGTGTATTCCCACATCTACCCTGATGACCTGAGGCATCATGGGCCCATCGAGCTAGGAACAACTCTCCCTTGTATTGCCAAACCAAGTCTATCTGTGACACCTCTATCTTTGCAGCCCGATCTACCTGTTCATTGTTTTGGTGCTCCTAATTAGCCCTACCCTTGGGGACATGGGCATCTACATGGTGGACTTTCACGGATAGTTTCTCTATCTGGGCAGCAGAAAGCTGAGGGAACCCCGAAATAAGTGAGAAGTTGGCAAGAGCAAAAACGCAGGTACGACCAGTATGGTTAATCCTACGTTCTCCGTTTATTCTGGCTAAAATGGCAGGTTATATACACTTCTACATAGTTTACAGTCACAGGTGGTCTTTCATTGGTACACAGCACAGAAAAGAATGCAAACACTTATTGTTGACCAAACTCTTTAAGGCAGCTACTGCATCCACACCAACCACTGCACCTGCTAACTACTAGAAAACTCCCGTTCCTTGTTAACACCTTAAGGGGCAATTCTCACTGTGCCACAGACTTGGCAGCTGAATTTCCACCTGCGCCACTGAGGCCCAGTCTGGGTGATTCACTCACAGTCCAAATACAAATTATATTCACTGTCCCTAAGAAATTCTGCAACAATTCCCCCGTTTTCTTTTGAATCAGCCAGACTGGGGCAGAGATGTGGCTAATTATTTCTACATGCGCATTAACAAACAAGGCATAACAATTAAAATAACTATGATAACAAAAGGGCATAATACTAGAACAAATTAAACTTTTTGATCTATTAAGTAAAACTTTATAAATTGAACTAGTTATTAAAAGAAGTGCTAATAACTACAAGTTTTTCCAGATTTCTGCAACAGCTAAAAACCTTCTTAGTGAAGAATTGGTATCCTTTCTCGAGCAAGGCTCCCAACTTCACCTGGAAAGTTTTCTCAGCTGTTATAAATAAAATCAAATCATCAAGTCAAGGTGACTTGTATTTCTTTTTGATGCAGAAAACAATCTGGGTTTGTTGATATACACATTCACTCTAGTTAAAACCAAAGTGTGGCCAGGACCCTGGCTTTAAGGCTAGAGTGAAATTCCTTGTTAAATTTTTAAAACAAAGTTTTTAATAATAATAATTACAAAATACTTAAACAGCAACAACAAAAAGAAAACATAAAGAAAGGTTTTGAAATGCATCATGACGCGTTAGAGAAACTCAGTGTTAAAACACATGAAAAGTATAACTTAAAACTATTATCTTACACTTAACTTACTTAACTTACTTATTACTTAAAACTTATTACTTTAAATTTAACCTACTTATTCTAACTTATTTATTATTTTAAAACAAGCACAAAACTATACAGGATAGCTTACAGCTAACAACAATCATGACGCAAAATTCTTGTCTTCCTTCTCATTCACAAACAAGAAACACTTCTCGGTGCTTCATCACAGCTGTGTCTTCTGAAGCTTCCTTATTTTTGAATAAAACAACTAAACTCTATAAATTAGATTAGCTTACAATAAAACCTTAAATTTATAAAATATCAATTTATTATTACTTAAACTTTATAAATTCTTATTTTAAATTTAACTTATACTTAACAAAGCCTAAACTTAATCACTTTTAATATTATTAAAATTCTAAAACACAATTTAACTTGGATTTAAATTTTGCTTGTGATCAGGCACCTGTTGTTGCAAATATTCAATGGTTTTTATATTTCTTCTTTTAAATTTACAGAACTTATAACATTAATTAATTTATTACTATTTTATTTGAATGCAGCTCTTTCTAACTCAAGGGTTACTGGCATCTCAGGTGTCTCTCTCTCTCTCCTGGATGAAGAGTGAGGGCTTGAAACCTTTGTGCAGCACATGATTTCTGTGCAGCACTGTCACAGAAAAAAGGTGAACTCAGCAGGTAGCTAAAGGATAAATGAAAAAGGGCTGTGTGCAGTAGATTAAAGGGAAACTTGGCTACTGTTTGCTAAAAGGAAAAAGTGAAGAAACTGGGCTGATAATGTAGAATTGTCGTTTGTGGGCGGGGTCAGGCTCTGTGGCGCTTGTCCTGGTCCTGCTTGTGCTGCCTCTGGGTCACTTGGGACTGTCTGCGCCGCCTTCGTTTGCCTCAGCTCTGTTTGCGCCAGTTCCGAGCCACGCAGGACAGTGTGCCCTGTCGACTTGCCTCCAGGGGCTGCCCCGTTTTAGTCTCTGTTCGGGTTTGCCCAGCTCGGGTTGACCCCGCGCCTTGGGCTGCATGTCGCTCATCTGCTCCTGCGCTTGCCGCAAGGGCTTCTGGGGTTTGTAGTCTTCAGCTTTGCCAAGCATTTTTCTCGGGTTCAATTGGCTCTTGTTACAATAACTTGACTTGCAGAAGAGTGAGGGACTCCGGTGGCATGTTTCACCCTCCACTTCTGCACAAACTTAACATCTTGCTGACTGACAGAGGCTTGATTGTTGTCGGCTCCAATTTTGCTGTTGAATCAAATTTTCAGTGGGATCGGTTGTCCCCCATTTTCTTTTGCTACTGATTTTTGGGTATAATAAAAATTGAAATGTCTTACAGACTGACAGAGGATTGTAATAGATATGATCATAAATTCGTGCAATTCAACGTAGAAGTTATAGTAGANTAAAATTTATTCTTCCTATCCGATTGGCTAGTTAATCATTTATAACAGGATCAAATGTGTGCAGCATCAAGCTGTTTTGAATTAGTTGTTTTGCAATTTGCAGCTTGTTCTTGGCCATAGGTTACTGCTCAACTCACGCAGGGATGTCAATTAACTAGGTAATTTTCGGAATGGGCGGCTGCTCTGCAGAGGCCATTAAGAAAATGCTGATCTGTGGTTACGACCAGCCAAGCTGGGACAGCACATCTTTGCCTATCAGTCCTGGAAGTTGCACGACAGCACATCTTTGCCTATCAGTCCTGGAAGTTGCACGGGCAGTCATGACGTACGGTCGAGTTGTAACAACTTGATTGTTTTCAAAAATGATGCTGATGGGATTTGTGCTCATAAAAGGAATTGCCATTCCACCTGCTCCTATAATGTGGTTGCTCGAAGCTTGCAAAGGCCAATTAGATGGCTAATATGATAGATTGACAAATGAGACAGTGAATCCCGTGTCAAACAGCAGCGTTAGTGGAATGCAGTGGGAGCCGTGCTGTAACTGTATTCTTCCCCAAAACTGAGGATTTGTGGATGTTTGTTTGGCCAACTGATCTTGGCAGTGCAACAGTTCAGTAAGTTTTGTTGTTACTTGTTGGAACTCATCTGCACGCTGTGCATTTCTCTGCGACCGCAGGTTGCCGCGAGACAAGGAATCAGGGCTTCTGTTTCCTGACGCGTCTGAGTGTGACACAGAAGGCAGGGGGCATTCTGTGGCTGTTGTGCAGTGTGGCTGTGCTGGTGTCTCTTTCCCAGCAGCTGCTGCGCTCGACTCTCCCTGCCGGGCTGCCTCCCCCTGCGCCGACACTGGCTCCCCCCGTGCGGGAGAAAGGGGGTGCTGCACCTCTCTGCCGTCTCCGCCCTGCGCACTGCCCCGGTGTTCCACCTCCCGGGCCGGCCCTGCCCCGCCTTCGGCTCCGCCTGACTCCATGTCATTCACCACGCCCCCAGAATGGAGCCGCCGAGCCACTTCCTGGTCGCTCTCAGTCCGTCTGGGCAGCGGCGGGAGCACTTCCTCCACCTGAGTCACATGAGCAAGGACATCCGGCGCTGCTGCGCTGGTCGCAGCCATTGCTGCGGCAGGCTGTTCCTCTGCAGAGACAGTTCGTAAGGTATTTAAAATTGTTTGCCAAACCGCCCTCAGTTCTGGTGTGGGTTGTTTGTCCCTGCCGCCTGAGATTGCGGCGTCTGACATTAAATTGCCGATCTCGCTCCATGCCACGCCCCTGAACACCAGGGGCGGCTTATTTAACTTTCCGTTTTTTCTGGCCCACAGGGCCAACTGCTCTAAGTCATTGTCCTTCAGTGTTTCAACTCTCTTAGAGAGGAGATTAAACAAAAGCCGCGTGGCCACCGTAAATTCTGTATCCATTCTGCACTCAGTCTCTGTTCCCCACTGCGGCTTACCTTCCCCCACAGCGTGGCTGGCGCACCGAGGACCAACTTCTCAGCTCCGTAGAATTCAGACCCAAGTCGACCAGCGAGAATGGGGCTAAAAACAGAGGCTTAACCCACATTTAAGTGAACCACATTGAAGTGAAACCTGTGTCGAGGCGAAATTAAACCACATCAAAGTGAAAACAGGCATGCCTTTCTTAATCTGCATTAAAGTGCAGGGTCCCTGAGCCGATCGGGCACCATTAGAAAGCCGAAGGAACCCCGAAATAAATGAGAAGTTGGCAAGAGCAAAACGCAGGTACGACCAGTATGGTTAATCCTACGTTCTCCCTTTATTCTGGCTGAAATGGCTGGTTATATACACTTCTACATAGTTTACAGTCACAGGTGGTCTTTCATTGGTACACAGCACAGAAAAGAATGCAACCACTGCACCTGCTAACTACTAGAAAACTCCCGTTCCTTGTTAACACCTTAAGGGGCAATTCTCACTGTGCCACAGACTTGGCAGCAGAATTTCCACCTGCGCCACTGAGGCCCAGTCTGGGTGATTCACTCACAGTCCAAATACAAATTATATTCACTGTCCCTAAGAAATTTTGCAACAGGCAGCAATGTCTTTCCACTCTTCAGAAGCCCAAATTGGTTTTCCTCTATGCTGCCAATTAGCCTTTTTCCACTTTTCCAGCCATCCCTGCAGAGCATTGGCTACCATCCATGAACCAGTATAGAGGTAGAGCTTTGGCCACTTCTCTCTTTCAGCAATGTCCAGGGCCAGTTGTACAGCTTTGAGTTCAGAAAGTTAGCTTGGTCCACCTTCTTCTTCAGTAGCTTCTGCAACCTGTCATGTGGGGCTCCATACAGCTGCTTTCCACTTTATTTTAATCCCTACGATGCAACAAGAACCATCAGTAAAAAGAGAATAGTGTATTTCTTCTGCCGGCAGTTGGTTGTACAGTGGAACTTCCTCAGCATGTGTCACTTGTAAAAATCCTAATTGAGAGGAGATGGAAAAGATGCCTTAGTTTTTTGGGCTGAAAGTCTTTTATGAGCCATGGTAATGAACTGTAATATATTAGAATATCCCTTTAAATCATGAAAAAAAATTGATTGGGGAGATGGATTGAAGCAAAGGTATTTGTGATGGACTAAGTGAATACTGATCTTATGAGAAGCTGTGATCCCATGAGAAGTTTGAACAGAAAGAGAGAGATGAGATGAGATGAGATGAGATGAGATGAGATGAGATGAGATGAGATGATGACATGAGAAGCCCTCTGCCCCAGGGAAGAAGAGAGATCTCTGTTCCATGAGATGAAGAAAATCCTTTGCTATTGGAGCTGTTTGTCTTTAAAATGACACCCCAATTATGTTCATGCCCCATATGAAGCTGGTGAGAAGCTGCTAATGGGAGGGACTTCACAAAAGCAGGTTCCCAGGCTGCTGTTTTTTGTTGGTGTGCGTGTCTCTTTGGTCAGCCCAGTGTTTGGCTAGACCTCCCAGCAGCTCCAACACGCCACAACAGGACCGATTTGTGAGTCTTGGCTCAGCAGCCCCTGGACTTTCGCTGTCACGGCCGTGGTGTAAATGAAAGAGGGACCTCTCGGAGGTTCGGACGGGACAGAGGTTTATTGGAGTCACAGGGGAACCCCTTACCTCAGGCCCGGTGCCTCAGGAGAGACCCCGGACAAAAGGCTACAGGGGGGTTTTGTCCAGGACAGGTTCAAGGGGTGGGTACAAACTACAAACCAATAAAACAAAGCAAAGTACCAAATGCCAACTGAATTACCTAACTACTAACAAATCAAGGTAATTTGGGGAGGGGTCTCAGGGGAATCTGCCAACTGCTGTCCAAATCTCCTCAAAGGTTCTGGACCTTGGAGATAGGGACTTAATGATGGACAGGGGAAAAGGGAGAGGATGGGCAGGGAGCATCATGGGGAAAGGACCAAGAGGAAACAGTCTCGGGGCAAAGACCAGAGAGGCATAGAAACCCTTATCAACTTGTGATAAGAGAAAATTCCAAGACAAGGGGCCCTTATGGGGGAACTAGAGCTATACTAACTTATAACAAAACCTTTTTTAAAACATGGAAATCTTGCAAACCCACAGTTTTTTGTGAGAATTAAAACCCACAAGAGAACTGTTCTAAGTTGTCAGTGGGGAAATTCCATGGCAGACTAAAAGAGACTTCTCTCTCCAAGTGAACTGATAAAAGACTATTTTATGGGTAGTAAACTGACTGAAAGTCACAGGTTTTGTCTCTTTATGTTGTTAGTGAGAAAGTGAACAGTTTGTGGAGAGGGAGAAGTGTTTTGAAGGTTTCATTTTGATTCTCATTTTCTTATTTTAGTGTGTGTTAATAAACCTATCTTTATACCCTTTAAGTTTGAGCCTGCTTTGCTTTTCTCCTAATCCTATCTCACAGTAGTAGGAAAAAGAGTAGATGACTTCAACAAACACTCAAAACACTACAGACCAAATCCATGAGATTTCTGTATGTCAATTCTGGCTGTCTAAGCATTGAGAGGATCAGATATAGAGGATTTTGTTGGGGTGCGTGTCTCTTTGGTCAGCCTGTTGCTCGGCTGGACCACCCAGCAGCTCCAACACGCCACAACAGGATTGATTTGTGAGTTCCTGGCTCAGCAGCACCCCAACTTTCGCTGTCACAGCTGTGGTATGAATGAAAGAGGGGACTCTCGGAGGTTTGGGGAACAGAGGTTTATTCGGGGGTCACAGGGGAACCCCTTACCTCAGGCCCGGTGCCTCAGGAGAGACACCTCAGGAGAGACCCCGGACCTGGGCTGCAGGGGGGTTTTATCCAGGACAGGTTCAAGGGGTGGGTACAAACTACAAACCAATAAAACACAGCAAAGCAACAAATGACAACTGAATTACCTAACTACTAACAAATCAAGGTAATTTGGGGAGGGGTCTCGGGGGAATCTGCCAACTGCTGACCAAATCTCCTCAAAGGTTCTGGACCTTGGAGATAGGGACTCAGTGATGGACAGGGGAAAGAAGGAGAGGATGGGCAGGGATCATCATAGGGAAAGGACCAATAGGAAACAGTCTCTGGGCAAAGACCAGAGAGGCATAGAAACCCTTATCAACTTATGATAAGAGAAAACTCCAAGACAAGGGGCCCATATGGGGTAACTAAAACTATACTAAACTATACTAAAACTTTTTAAAATAAAATCCTGCAACTCCACAGGATTTCATACTACACTCTACCCTAGGAGACACCTTCAGAGGCTTTTACCCACAGAGCAAGTCTGACATACAAAATCTGTGGGATCCTTTTGAGTTGTTGAAGCTAGGAAAAATCACCCTTTGTGTGGAGAAGGTGGTCTGGGTACACAGTCAGCAGTGCTTACAAATGTAAATAAGGGTAAATTGATTAGGAAAAATGTTATTGCTAGGAATGTAGCACCCAGGTATCAGCTATGAGACAAACTGGGGACAGCCACAGCTCTGACCACCCAAGTGGAGACTTTTAAACTGACACTCCTTCCTTAAGGAAAAAAAAAGCAAAGCAAGAAAAACAAGGTGTGGTGAGTTGACCCACCCCCTTGCCACCTACACCAATAAGGCAAATTAAATCCCTGCAGTAACTAATCTTTTGCATGTGCTAAAAAAAAAAATTAAAAATCCCTCCAGATTACAGGGAAAGAGGGGAGATTAAGATAGCACTTGTTAAATTGAGTCTTGAGATCAAGTTTTGGAAGAAAGAGCCAGAATGTAAGTGTACTGGTTTATTTTGTGAAGCCCTGAAAAATCAGCCTAGCATGCAGGAGGCAGGCAGAGCAGGTCTGAAGCTTCATGGTACTTGAAAAGACATTCTTCTACTGTTTTGAAGTCTGAACCATAACCCCTGTCCACCAGTCCATTCCCCATCTCTCAGCCCCACCACCCCATCAGACCCGATTACACACAATAAAACAGGAGCAATGGCACATTAGTTCCTAATGAGAAATACAGTTCTTTTCCCAAGCTGAAACATGAATAGAGGTGTTTGACTGGATCTTAGGTGTGTTTCATCCTCCAACTGACCAGCCTTCAGCTCCTTTTAGGTTTCTTTCTCTCATGTTTGTGTATATACATGTGTGTGGTGGTCCCAGCAGTTTTCCTGGACACGGCTCAGTAAGAAGCGCAAGGCCTGGCCTTCGAAGATACAGATTTTCCTTGCAATCTAAAGACTACAGGGAAGTGCAGGAAAAAGCAGGGGAAGGAGAGGAAAGAGAATTGCCCACTGGTGACAGTGATGCCTTACGTTTTAGCTTTCATATTTTCAGATTCTGTGCTGCCTAGGGGTGTAGTTCTGAGCCTCATATTAAGTGTTAGTAAGCTCTCTTCACAGAGTAGGTAGACAAAAAAATCCCTTTTCCTGCTGAAGACCAAAGACAATGAGTACAACTTTCAGGCCCAAAAGCATAAACAACTCTGGACCAAAGAGAGAAACAAGAAGCATGAGACCTCACAACCTGAAGATGTATCTGGACAATTAAATCCCAATATGCAAATGGACCGAAACTTATAAAAGTGTAAGACCTTGTGACTGGTGGTCCATTTTGTGACCATTCTTAGTCCACCTTGGGTGTAGCCCAGGTCAGGCTCTTGTCCTGCCCATGGTGTACCCTTAAAGGCCTTTCAATAAATATCTACTTTAGCTCTGTGCAGTCTGTTTCAGGTCAGCCTTCCCAAGGCATCAGTTTCTGGCAACCACGAAGGGACAGTGAGACATCTGAAAATCCCCCCTGGACCAGAGGAACACCCAGCTCCTGCCCCCTACTCCTGCCAACACTCCGAGGGAGGCAACCCCACCTGTGGCCCAGAAGGTACCAGAGCCAAAGATTCTAAAAATCCATGGACCTGACAGAGACGTGGGTAAGTAATTGAATAAAAGGGGTATTTTGTTTAGCACCTGAGTTAGGTGCTAGTGTGAGAGGGCCCTAGGGTCAGCGGAGTGCTCTCTGCCTCCCCCGCTGGTAGTAAGAGGGGACCCTCTCTGAAAGTGGGGTTAGACTGCAGGGCTGTTGGTGCGAAGCCAGCACTGGTGCAGGAAGTGAGTCCCCGTGCTGCAGCTCTGGAGGGCAGGAGTTCGAATCCCGTCCTTGCTTGCTTTCTCTCCCTGGTTACTTTCTTACTCATAACTGTTGAGATATGGGGAGTATACTTTCTTGTGAATATTGTAATAATAATATCTCAAGAGATAGTCCCCTGGGGTTAGTATTGAAAAACTGGGCTGATTTAACCGGCGGGATTCCTTATTCTTTAAATCCAAACTTATTAGACTCTCAGAAGAGATCTGGCCAACTTATGAACTAGATAACGACCAGACCTGGCCTGAATTTGGGAGTCTTGATAAGAAGTTAATATCAAGTTTAATCTCCCGCATACGCGAATACCGATATTTCGACGAGCTAGAATATGCTAGGGTGTTTATGGTGTTGGGTTGTCGCCAAGGACCAGAGAAAAAGGAGCATATATTGGTCTTAAAGAAAAAACAGGGGAAAAGTAAAAACGATGAGTCGATATGAGATAGCCAATGCAAAAAACAAGGAGGAGGTGGAGTTAGATCTCATAGCGCCTGATCTGAGGGCGGGCCTGAGACCGGGTCCGGGTGGGGCCCCTTCACCCTCGGTCCTGGCCCTGCTGGTGCCGCCCCCGGTGGTGTTGCTGGCCCCTCCACCCCTGGTCCTGCCCCTGCCGGCACCGTCACCCCTGACGTCACAGCAGGCGGGGGTGAAGGGCTTTGGCAACAACCTCTGCCACCCCCAATAGAGCTGCCCCCCCTCCGCTCCCGCCACAGTCCCCGGTCGGAGCGATGGAGCCACTGCCGCTGCCGCCCCCTGTTGGGGCCGGCCCCCCCCCCCCCGCTCCTGCCGCCACCCCCAGCCAGGCCGGCGCCATCGCCATCCAAGCAAGGCGGGGGTGGTGGGGCATGCCCCCCCTGGGATCCCAGCCGGTGAAGGAGGAGGGGGGAGGGGACAGCCACTGTATGCAGCCCACGGCACCGCTCCTAGGGGAGGAGCCAGGGGGCAGAGCCTTCTATAAAGAGGGCGAAGAGGGAACCTCCCATGGGGGAGTGAGTCTTCCTCTGCTCTCAGGCCTGTGAGTTTCTATAGCAACCCGGGACGCCCTGGGATTTCCTGGAGGGACCCTGAACCCCGGCTCGCTCGCTGCGGGGACAGACAACGGATCGCTGGCACTGCTGACAAACGGTATGTATCGATCCTAGAGAAACCCATAAGTCGTATGCGGGGCCAGAGGGCTGTTGACAAGTTGCTAGAGACGTCTAACGCACAACATAGTTCCTACGTAAATGAGGATTGGGGCTTGCAAGCAGCCACTGATCGATAGAGCAATCGGTGGAGGGGTTCGTTGACTGACAGAGCAGCCAGTAGCAACTCTGGGGTGGGTTGAGTGAACTCTTGTGTTTGTCTGTGTAAACCCTTGTCTTTTGGCTGTGTATTGTGATTTTGAGTCCGGACATTTGACTGTGTGAGACGTGCCAGCAGGCGCGGAGCGAGTGCAGAGCCCCAATCCGCATCTCCATCCCTGGGCAACCGGAATGGCTGGAGACGGTCAAAACGAATGGAATAGTTGCAGATGCTGTATGAAATGCATGAGTGTTGACTAAGGAGTTTTTATAAAAGTGTAACGTCTTTCTTAAAAGTATAACTTCTAACGTGTAGCCTCTAATGGTCATTGTATACTTTTGTGATAATACTGCCCTCCTGTGTCAAAAGCTATAATTGCAACAAACTGGTAGCTTCTTAGTGTCTTGGTTTAGGGCAAATTTGGGAGGAAATCTCTGAATGGGGTTCCTCTGGAAAGCAAATCCAAACAGCCCCTCCCCTCAGTAGGTCCGGGGAAAGAACTCCCTCAGAGAAGAGTGGAAAAAAACCCTATTTATTTAACAAACAAAATGCCCACAAGCATAAAGAATGAATAACAATAATAATAATAACAATAATAATAATATGAAACAATAAAACCTCTCGCTGCTCCGAAGAGAGATGGCAAAACTGAGAGTCCGTGCTAGGAGTCTGTTTATCAGTCCCAGTCGCTTCAGTGCTAGAAAATGCCGAGTCCCAGCCCGGTGGGCTACGGGTGCAAGATCCTGGTGCTTCTCTGGGTTTTTCAGTCCAGAGCAGATTTAAACAGTTCCAAAGAAAAAAAAAAATAAAAAAAAAACCAGTCTAGGAAAGCTTCTTTGCCTTAGCTAGCTAGACTAACAAAGGGAAAAAAAAAAACCTCTCTGGCTGCCCTCCGTGCATCCGACGAAGGAAAAAAAAACCCCACAGTTTCAAGGACGAGAGTAGATTCAGAGGAGTGAGTTTGTTTCTCAAAACAAACTGCACGCTTCTTCTTTCTCTGCTCACTCTCAGAATCAGTCTTAAAGGTACAGAACACAGAACAGACGATGTGGGGATACAGGCATCATAGTCACCCTAGGACACTTTGTTTTCCGTATTAGCTACGCTGTTCGTTTATTTTTTTCTTTTTGGTGACTTGTTAGAAGTGACTCTTGAGCCCAAGCTGAAAGGGCCTGGCCGTCTAGGCAGGCTCTTTCTAGATGGTTTTAGCTTGAACCGAGTGAGTTTTTGAATGCAGAGGGGGACTGGACCTCTGTAAGATGAGAAGACAGAAGGACAGATTGGGTGTTCTTGGGAGGAGTATACTCTAGCCAGACAAATTATTATCTGGCTTTTGACTGGGAACTACCCCCAGCTGAGAGAGGACTCCGGAATCCATTGATGTGGGGACAAGAAGGAGTAATTCCTTGTTTTATGTGTGGGCTGACAATCTTCCACTGGGAACCGGAATAGCATGCAGCTTGAGTCCTCCTCTGTTGTAAAAAGTGCGAAAGTAGGTGGTATTGCATATCTTACAGGCGGAAACCTGCGCGCTCCAGGTGTATCCTGGAGCTGCCACAATATTATAACTGGGAAGCAGTGAACGCTAAATGTGAGATAGAAAATTTAGTCTGTGGAAAGGGTCATTCGGTCCCCAAGACTTGGGAAATTTTCAAGGAAGATTGGGAGAGGACAAAAGAATGGTGCAAGCCTGGCAAGACGAATTAGGGGAACCCCTCTCCCACAGTGGTTTGGGCTCGATCCTTGGGAATTTACAAATCCAGTAAATTTCTGGGTGGAAAGGGAGAACACACGGGTTTATTTAGATGGACTATATAAAACCTCAGCTGGGAGTTCAGTGGCACTGGACTTGGAACAACCCGCGCCAAAAAATCTGAATATTTTAGAGCAGAGAAGGAACAGGATAGCTTGTCTTTGTGGGAATTTTAGAGTTTTTTGTCAATCAAAAGACTGGCATTTCACATGGGTATTGTTCCAGTGTAAAGTCTGTGAGGGATACTTTTATTGTGCTTCTTCTAGGCACAGTGCATGCGCTCAGTGTGAGTGGAAGCAACATTTTAACCGAGCAAGACCTGAGCCCGAAATTTTAAAGCTTGTGTGTGGAAGGTCACATTTAGTACCTGAACAGTGGGTTGTATGAGAGGAGGACTGGGAGAGGACAGTGAAGAAGTGTGAAAAAAGATTTGGGTGGAAGCAAGACAAGACAAGGAGGAGAAGATAATGGGATCAGGAGAGAGTAAAGAAATCCCTAAGGCTGGCCCACTGGAAAGAGATTGCTGGGACGGGAGGCACAGAGACGAAACGCGCACTCATAAAATACTGCACCCAGTGGTGGCCCTTGTATCGATTGGAGGATGGAGCAAAATGGCCACCTACTGGAACTTTAGAATATAACACCTTGTTGCAGCTGATGTTTTTGAGACGCGAAGGAAAGTGGAGCGAGGTTTCATATGCAGATATGTTTTTCTCCCACAGAAATCACCCTGAATGGCAGAGAGATTGTGGAATTAGAGCCCCCTCTGATCCTTTGGTACTAGCCCATGAAAAGGAGAACAAGGCTAATAGAGGTAAACTTAAGAGGTGTTGCTCTGCATGCAGCATAGGACACAGGTGTATAAAACTAGACAAAGTTCATAATACGGCAGCCCAGGAACAGAATTCAACAGACTTACTTAGGCCTCCCCCTACATTATGGGAAAAGGATGAGGATGAGGAAAAGGATGAGGATGACAACTCAGAAGAAATTCAAGCCCCCTCCCCTAGTGGTCCAATCTCATCTTGGACCAGGGGACAAGTATTGCAGCTGTCGCTGAGAGAGGCAGTGGGGGCAGATGGAGGAGTGGTGTTGGTTAGGGTACCCTTTTCCACAATTGACCTGGAAGCATGGGAAAAGGTTGCTAAAAACTAGCAAAGCGACCCAGTAAGCACTGCCAAGCATTTTAGGTATGTAATAAAACAACATAATTCAGATTGGAATGATATTCAATTATTATTAGATGCGCTGACCTAAACAGAAAAGCAACTGATTTTAAAAACAGCAGGGGATTTGGCAGAAGACTATTATAAGGCCCAGAACAGACATAAAAGAGTATTTCCCCCTTCAGAACCCACAATGGGAACCAAATGATGATGCACACTTGGAAAGGCTCACAAGCTATCAGGAATAGATAGCAAAGGGGATGGAAAGAGCCATTCCCAACACTATAAATTGGTCAGCCTTGTATGCAATTAAGCAGGGTCCTTCTGAGTCTCCATCAGAATTTCTGGACCACTTGAGGGACGCAATGCCTGCCATACATCATTAGACCCTGGGTCTGAAGTAGGGATACAGCAACTAGTCAATTTATTTTTAGGACAGTCCATAGGAGACATTAGATGAAAACTTCAGAAGCTTTGGGGGCCAGATGGGAGAAATTTAGAAACCTTATTAGATGAGGCATGGAGAGTTTTCAGTAACTGGGAGGAAGAATATAAACAAGGGATGAGAAAGTTAGTAGCAGTTGTAAAAGAAGAGGGAAAGGGAAAATGTGGACAGGGACCACCTAGGCAAGGACCGCCTCGGTTGGGCAAAGGTCAGTGTGCAATTTGCAAGAAATTTGGTCATTGAAAAAACAAATGCCCTGAAGGGAAAAGAAATGAAAAAGGGAACCGGGGAAAGGAGGTGGTGGTCACACACGTAAAAGACAACTGAGGAGGACTGAGGGATTCTACCCCAGCAGATCCACTGGTTATAAAAATGAATCTGGGGAAATAGGGAGAAGAGGTGAAACTCATGGTGGACATAGGAGCAACATATTCAGTTTTAAATAAAGCCTTAGTACCAGTGGGGAATGACTATGTTATAGTGAAGGGGGCAACTGGCCAATCTGAAATAGCATATTTTTGCAAGCCATCAAAGTATAAATATGGAAAACAATGGGGCATCCATAAGTTTTTATACATGCCTAACTCCCTGGAGTCACTCCTAGGGAGAGATCTATTGGAAAAATTACATGCAACCATTTCATTCAAAAATGGGGAAATTACTCTGGGGGTAAATGATCAAAAATATGTAGAAGTGTTAAGCTTAATATTAACAACTATTGAGGCTAAAGAGGAAATTAGCAAGGAAATACTGAAACAAGTGTTTCCTGGAGTATGGGCTTCCAATGTACCAGGGAGGGCAAAAAATGCACCTCCAATACAAATTAAACTTAAGGAGGGGAAACAACCAGTTAGAATTAAACAGTATCCCTTAAGAAAGGAAGACAGAGAAGAAATTAGCCCAATAATTGAAAATTTCTTACAGTTGGGGTTACTAAAGGAATGTCAGTCTGATTTCAACATTCCTATCCTACCTGTCCAAAAACCTGATGGGTCATACCGAGTCGTACAGGATCTGCGAGCTGTCAACAAGATAACTGAGGATCTTTACCCCATAGTGGCAAATCCATACACTTTGTTAACATGTTTAACACCAGAGCTAACTTGGTTTACTGTTCTATACCTGAAAGATGCTTTCTTTTGCCTCCCTCTCCACAAAGCCAGCCAGAAATTTTTTGCATTTGAATGGGAAAGGCCTAAAAGTGGGCGCAAAACTCAGCTCACATGGACAGTGCTTCCACAGGGGTTCAAAAATTTGCCTACCCTGTTTGGAGAACAACTTGCAAAGGACTTGGAATCCTGGGAAGCTCCATGGGGAGAAGGGAAATTGTTGCAGTATGTAGATGACATCCTAATAGCTACCCTGACAGAAGAGGGGTGCGTAGCCTGGACGGTAAGCCTTTTAAACTTTCTGGGGCTCCAGGGGTACAACGTATCAAAGAAAAAGGCTCAGGTGGTAAAACAAAAGGTGATCTACCTGGGTTATGAGATCAGTGCTGGGCAACGGACTTTGGGGAAAGAGCGCATAGAATCACTATGCCAAACCCCAAAACCCCAGACAATAAAGGAACTGAGAACCTTTTTGGGAATGACAGGATGGTGCAGATTATGGATTTACAATTACGGATTATTTGTGAAACCTTTGTATGTGCTCATTGCAAATGGGATCAGAGACCTCCAGTGGACAAAGAAGGCCACGCGGACTTTTGAACAACTAAAGACAGCTCTCATGTCAGCTCCAGCTCCGGGACTTCCAGGCGTGAGTAAACCATTCTTTCTCTTTTCCCATGAGAGACAGGGGATTGCCCTGGGAATACTAGCACAGGACCTGGGCCCATATCGAAGGGCAACTGCTTATTTTTCTAAGCAGCTGGACACAGCAGCCAAGGGATGGCCAGGTTGCCTCAGAGCGGTTTCAGCAGTTGTATTAAACATCCAGGAAGCACACAAGTTCACCTTGGGCCAGAAAATGACTGTGCTAGTGTCTCACACGGTGTCCGCAGTGTTGGAAGTAAAGGGCGGCCACTGGCTTTCCTCACAATGGTTCCTGAAATAGCAAGCTATCATGGTAGAGCAAGATGATGTGGAGATAGTCATAACTAACATTCTTAACCCAGATTCTTTTCTCAGCAGAAATCAAGGGGAGCTGGTACATCACGACTGCCTGGAGACTATCGAAGCCACTTAGTCTAGCTGACCAGATCTGAAGGGCACCCCTTTGGATGATGCAGAAAACTGGTTCACTGATGGAAGCAGTTACGCCATCAGTGGAAAACGACATGCTGGATATGCAGTTACCACCTGCAGAGAGGTAATCAAGTCTGGACCCTCACCAGCAGGTACCTCTGCACAAAAGGTGGAGATAATTGCTTTAACTCGTGCCTTAGAATTAGCAAAGGGAAGGAGAATAAACATTTATACAGACTCAAGATATGCATTTGGGGTTGTACATGCACATGGAGCCATCTGGAAGGAAAGGGGACTGTTGAATTTGCAGGGGAAGAACATCAATCATGCACAAGATATAATGCAACTATTGGAAGCAATCCAGATGCCTGAGAAAGTGGCAATCATGCACATTAAGGCACACCAGAAAGTGAACTCAGAATTGGAGGAAGGAATGGAGCCGGCGAACAGAGAGGCAAAAGAAGCAGCAAAAGGTGAGGTAACAATTGAGGGAGCCTTGATTCCCAATGGCCAGATCTCCCTAGAAGGTAAGCCAGTATATAATAAAAAAGACAGAAAACTAATTAAGGACCAAAAGGGAACATATAACTAGGAGGGATGAGCTGTTACCACAGAAAGGAAGCTGATATCCCCTCCCATTTACAATGGCTATTAGTAAAAGAACATCAGAAAACACAGTGGGGAATTGATGCCTTGTATAATTATTTAATTGAAAAGATCACTGCCAGGAACTTATATGCCACTGTCACTCAAGTGGCCTGGCAGTGTGACCTTTGCCTCCAGACTAACCCCAAGAATTACCCCAAACTAAAACTTGGCCAAATTGGAAAGGGCCATGGGCCTGGCCAACAGTGGCAAATTGACTTTTCAGAATTACCAAGAAAAGGGGGTATCGGTATTTGCTGGTATTAATGGATACCTTTTCAGGGTGGCCAGAGACTTTCCCCACTAGAACTGCCAAAGCTCGAGAGGTAACCAGAATATTGCTACAAGAAATAATACCACACTTCGGAGTTCCAGCCACCATATCCTCAGACAGAGGACCGCATTTTATTTCAAAAATAGTGTAGCAAATCAGTCATCACTTGGGCATAGACTGGGAACTTCACACTCCATACCACCCTCAGTCAAGTGGCCAAGTGTTGGGGAAGATGAATCAGGGAAACCTTACAAATATGATTGCTTAGCAAAAGATTCTGAATATATGAAACCTATAATCGAAATAGAAATGAAAGCTAGCTTTAAGTTGTAGGATACTGAGCCTTAGTTACTATATAACCTGAAAACAATAGTCTAGCCAGCTGAAGGAGAATCCCTCTTGATTGAACAATACCCTTCTGCTGGCTAAAGGATCCAAAGGTCAATGTAGCAAAAGAGAATAGTCTAAAGAGTAGCTTTTAGAGTTTAAAATGTAACACAGTATGGTAATGTAGTAGCTCTTATAGGCTGTGTGTAGATTCTATAGGATGTGTGTCTTGTACTGGTTGGTCACTGTAAATTAGAATATTCAACACGAAAGGAGATATAATGTATTGTAACAAAGACCTCGCGCTCTCTCTCTGGCTCTCTTACCCCTGACACCTCTCTCACCTCTCTTGCCTCTTGCCCTCGCTCCCTCCTGCCCTTGCTCTCTTTCTTCCTCTCTCTCCCACTTTGGCACGCTTATAGCTGTGGCTGGAAGCTTAAGCAGAGCTCTTGCACCCCCAACCTATGCAATAAACTGCATGTTTCAAGAGCTGCCCTGGACTCCAGAGATTTCTGCTGTTGACGTCCCATCAGCATCCTATTAGCTCCTACAGCCAAGTAGAGAAAATGAATAATTTGATTAAACAGCAAAGAGTGAGGCTTGGGCAAGAAGCTAATTTTCCCTGGCCCCAATCTCTCCCATTGGCATTGCTGCGGATTCAGACTAAACCGAGAACTAAAGAAAGGTTAAGTTCTTTTGAAATGCTTTATGGAAGACTGTATGGAATGCAAAAGGGATTGTCTACTGTCCTAGGGTGACTATGTATCCCCCAATCGTCTGTTCTGTGTTCTGTACCTTTAAGACTGGTTCTGAGAGTGAGCAGGGAAAGAAGAAGCGCGCAGTTTGTTTTGAGAAACAAACTCACTCCTCTGAATCTGCTCTCGTCCTTGGGACTGTGGGGTTTTTTTTTCCTTCGTCGGATGCATGGAGGGCAGCCAGAGAGAGTTTTTTTTCCCTTTGTTAGTCTAGCTAGCTGAGGCAAAGAAGCTTTCCTGGACTTTTTTTTTTTTATTATTTTATTTTTTTTTTCTTTGGGACTGTTTAAATCTGCTCTGGACTGAAAAACCCAGAGGAGCACCGGGATCTTGCACCCGTGGCCCACTGGGCCGGGACTCGGCATTTTCCAGCACTGAAGGGACTGATAAACAGACTCCTAGCATGGACTCTCAGTTTTGCCATCTCTCTTCGGAGCAGAGAGAGGTTTTATTGTTTCATATTATTATTATTGTTATTATTATTATTCATTCTTTATGCTTGTGGGCATTTTGTTTGTTAAATAAATAAGGCTTTTTTCCACTCTATCTCTGAGGGAATTATTTCCCCGGACCGGCTGGGGGGAGGGGCTGTTTGGATTTGCTTTTCAGAGGAACCCCATTCGGAGATTTCCTCCCAAATTTGCCCTAAACCAGGACATACAGTAAATTTGGCGCCCAACTGTGGGGCTTGAGAGAGTGGAAAAAAACTTGTATTGATTATTGAGTGCATTTTGGTTGTTTTTTGTGTGGGGATAGAGTAGCCATGTTGCCCCTTGAATCCCTAATGTCTATTGGAATAGAGTCCTTGCTGTATTTCTGTTCCCTAGGTTTCTTTGAGGTTCTAATACCTTTCTGGTCCCTAGGCTTGTTTTCTTATCCAGAACTAGCTCCAATGTTGTCCCTAACACATAGCTTTTACACTAGAGGTGCACGATTTAGGATTGCTATTTTGTTGGGTTTAGTGATCATGATTTATAGGAAGTTTATGAAGGTACTGGAGTTTGTGGCAGGTATGTTTGGTTTATGGTTTCTTCGTCCTACCATGCGTCCTAGTTCCAGCAGCATGTTTTGGGAATTTATGAATAATTGCACCCACTTTGTTAGAGGAGGAACAGGGGATGAAGCTTTTCAGTCTTTCCTGTCCCTCATATCTTTTGAATTGGTCACATCACTTTTGGAGAATATTCAGTGTCCCCTGAATGTTAAAGATACCATCTTCCTGGTATTTCATCTAGTGAGCTTCCTCTATATGGTTTGCAGCTTGTCTAGAATGAGGGCTGAGATTTCTCGAGGGGCTAATGAAACCCCTGACCCAGGAGTTGACCCAGGCGTAGGAAATCTTGAATGGTGTGGAGAATGGGAAGATATGGGCCAACTCCTGAAGGAGTTTTCTGACCCTGTAGTCTGGGACTTTCCACGTGAACAAATTCAGAATCCAGCCAAGGTGGGGAAATACCTGAAAGAGAAATACCATGATGCCTCTAAGGGGGAAAAGATTATTGCAGTAAGCTGGGCTCTGGCATATGCTTATCGCACCCTGCTAGATAATGTAGGGCAGCCGACAGAGACAGGGAGGCAGGGATGCAAATCAACAGTTACTATTCCAGTCACTCAGGCTGCAGCTAATATCCCAGGCTCCGGGCCAGTAGCTGAACTAGACAGTAGGCCTCAACCAATGGCTGTTGCTGCTAATACAAGAGGCGGAAAGTGTAAAAGCAAGACCGATCGCAAGGTGGAGGATGATGATGATGATCCAGGAGAAGGACCTTCACCAAAATCAGAAGCCACATCGAGGGGTACAGATTCTGGAGCCAATATTGATACCTTTTCCCTAAAGGACCTTCGAGGCCTAAGAAAAGACTACAGGCGACAACCTGATGAATCTATAATTAGTTGGTTAGTCCGCCTTTGGGATGCTGCAGGGGAGGCTACCATTCTGGATGGCACTGAAGCGAGGCATTTGGGATCTCTGTCACATGATCCTGTCATTGACCAAAGCATGATGAGGGAGGCTAGCCCTCACAGTCTCTGGGAACGGATCCTGGAAGGTGTAGCACAAAGATACCTGTGTGCAGATGACCTCTATCTGCAGCAGACACAGTGGAAGACCATAGAACAGGGGATCCAACGTCTGAGAGAGATGGCTGTAGCAGAGCTCATTTTTTCAGATGACGTAACAACTAGGAATCCGGACCTGGTACCATGTACACCTGTCATGTGGAGGAAACTTGTGCGACTTGGGCCACCTGAATACGCTTCTGCTCTAGCAATAATGAAGCGGGATGAGACATATGAGACTGTGCTCGACATGGCGAAGAAGCTGCGAGCATATGCAGATGCCGTGCATGGCCCAACACATGCCAGAATTGCAGCTGTGGAAACACGTCTACAGAAACTAGAAGATAAGATAGAGGAGAATCACAAGAAACTCAGGGAGGAGATTAGAGAGGACCTCTTCCAAATTTCAGCAGTACAGATCAGAGGTGTTGGTACCCAACGAAGACGTTCCCCAGATAGGGAGAGAGGGTACACTCGACGAGCTGAGCTGTGGTTCTTCCTGCGTGATTGCGGAGAAAACATGAAGAGGTGGGATGGAAAATCTACTGCTGCTTTGGCACAACGGGTACATGAGCTGAAGGAAGGCAAGACCCAGAGAGGAGGTTCCACCAAAAGAGAAGCAGCTCCAATTGCCCGTAGGCAAACTGCCAGATATGATGATGATGATATGTCTGACTCCCTTGAAGGAACCTCTAAGACATACGCCCAAGGAAAGAAGGAAAACCAGGACTAGAGGGGCCCTGCCTCTAGCCAGGTAGAGGCTAGGGAAAATCGTGTTTTTTGGAATGTGTGGATTCGTTGGCCTGGCACATCTGAACCACAAGAATATGAGGCCTTGGTCGATACTGGTGCACAGTGCACATTAATTCCATCAACACATGTAGGGGCAGAATCTGTTTCTATTGCTGGTGTGACCGGGGGATCACAGGACTATACGTTGGTGGAGGCAGAGGTGAGCCTGACTGGAAATGAGTGGAAGAAACACCTTATTGCAACTGGCCCAAAGGCCCCATGCATTTTGGGCATAGACTACCTTCGGAGTGGGTATTTCAGAGACCCTAAGGGACTCAAATGGGCATTTGGGATAGCAGCTGTAGTGATGGAGGGCATCCAGCAATTGAACACCTTGCCTGGACTGTCCGAGAATCCGTCAACAGTAGGACTTCTGAAGGGGGAAGAGCAACAGGTACCAATTGCCACCTCAATAGTGCACCGCCGACAGTATAGAACAACTCGAGATGCCGTGATCCCCATTCATAAGATGATCCGTGAGCTGGAGAGTCAAGGGGTGGTCAGCAAAACCCACTCACCCTTCAACAGCCCCATCTGGCCTGTGCGAAAATCTGAAGGAGAATGGAGACTGACTGTGGACTATCGTGCATTGAATGAAGTGACTCCACCGCTGAGCGCTGCTGTGCCAGACATGTTGGAGCTCCAGTACGAGCTGGAGTCCAAGGCAGCAAGGTGGTATGCCACTATTGACATTGCCAATGCATTTTTCTCCATTCCTCTGGCAGCAGAGTGCAGGCCTCAGTTTGCCTTCACATGGAGGGGAGTGCAATACACCTGGAACCGACTGCCCCAGGGGTGGAAGCACAGTCCTACCATCTGCCATGGACTGATCCAGGCTGCACTGGAAAAGGGTGAGGCTCCAGAACATCTGCAGTACATCGATGACATCATTGTGTGGGGGAACACAGCAGCAGAAGTGTTTGAGAAAGGAGAGAAGATCATCCAGATTCTGCTGAAAGCTGGATTCGCTATCAAGAAGAGCAAAGTTAAGGGACCTGCTCGAGAGATCCAGTTCCTGGGAATTAAGTGGGAAGATGGACGGCGGCAGATTCCTACTGATGTCATCAACAAGATCACAGCAATGTCTCCACCTACCAACAAGAAGGAAACACAAGCTTTCCTAGGTGCCATAGGTTTTTGGAGAATGCATATCCCTGAGTACAGCCAGATTGTGAGTCCTCTCTACCTGGTTACCCGCAAGAAGAACACTTTCCACTGGGGCCCTGAACAGCAACACGCCTTTGCCCAGATCAAGCAGGAGATTGCCCATGCAGTGGCCCTTGGCCCAGTCAGGACAGGACCAGATGTGAAGAACGTGCTCTACTCTGCAGCCGGGAGCCATGGTCTGTCCTGGAGTCTTTGGCAGAAGGTGCCTGGGGAGACTCGAGGACGACCGCTGGGATTCTGGAGTCGAAGCTACAGAGGGTCTGAGGCCAATTATACTCCCACAGAGAAGGAAATTTTAGCAGCCTATGAAGGAGTCCAAGCTGCCTCAGAGGTAATAGGCACTGAAACACAACTCCTCCTGGCACCCCGACTACCAGTGCTGGGGTGGATGTTTAAAGCAGAGGTTCCGTCTACCCACCATGCCACCAATGCTACATGGAGTAAGTGGATTGCTGTCATCACACAGCGCGCCCGTATTGGAAAACTGAATCGCCCTGGGATTTTGGAGATAATTACAAATTGGCCTGAAGGTGAAGACTTTAGTCTCACAGATGAAGAGGAGCAAGAACCAGTGACACGTGCTGAAGAAGCTCCACCATACAACCAACTGCCAGCAGAAGAAACACCCTACGCTCTTTTCACTGACGGTTCCTGTCGCATAGTGGGAATGAACCGGAAGTGGAAAGCAGCTGTGTGGAGCCCCACACGACAAGTCGCTGAGGCCACGGAAGGAGATGGTGGATCGAGCCAACTTGCTGAACTCAAAGCTGTTCAATTGGCCCTGGACATTGCTGAGAGAGAGAAGTGGCCAAAGCTCTACCTCTATACTGATTCATGGATGGTAGCCAATGCTTTATGGGGATGGTTGAAGAAGTGGAAAAAGGCTAACTGGCAGCGTAGAGGAAAACCAATTTGGGCTGCCGAAGAATGGAAAGACATTGCCACTCGGATAGAGAAGCTACCTGTAAAAATCCGTCATGTAGATGCCCATGTCCCCAAGAGTAGAGCTGATGAGGAGCACAGAAACAATGAGCAGGTAGATCAGGCTGCAAAGATAGAGGTGTCAAAAATAGACTTAGATTGGCAACACAAGGGAGAGTTGTTCCTGGCTCGATGGGCTCATGATGCCTCAGGTCATCAGGGCAGAGATGCCACCTATAAGTGGGCACGAGACCGAGGGGTGGATCTCACCATGGACAGTATTTCTCAGGTTATTCATGACTGTGACACATGTGCTGCAATCAAGCAGGCCAAGCGGGTGAAGCCCCTATGGTATGGTGGACGGTGGTCCAAATACAAGTATGGGGAGGCCTGGCAGATTGATTATATCACATTACCCCAGACACGTCAAGGTAAGCGCTACGTGCTCACAATGGTAGAAGCCACCACGGGGTGGCTGGAGACCTACCCTGTGCCTCATGCTACAGCCCGTAACACCATTCTAGGCCTTGAAAAGCAGGTTCTCTGGAGGCATGGTACCCCTGAGAGGATTGAGTCAGACAACGGGACTCATTTCAAGAACAGCCTTATCAATACCTGGGCTAGGGAACATGGCATTGAGTGGGTGTACCATATCCCCTACCATGCACCAGCTGCTGGGAAAGTGGAAAGATTCAATGGACTGTTAAAGACCACCTTGAGAGCCTTGGGTGGGGGATCTTTCAAGAACTGGGAGCAGCATCTGGCAAAGGCCACCTGGTTAGTTAACACCCGAGGTTCCACCAACAGAGCAGGCCCTGCCCAGTCTGAGCTCCTGCATACAGTAGATGGAGATAAAGTCCCTGTAGTACATGCAAGAGGTTTGCTAGGGAAGACAGTTTGGATCAAATCCACCTCAAGTACAGACAAACCCATCCGTGGGATTGTCTTTGCTCAGGGACCAGGTTGTACATGGTGGATAATGCAGAAAGATGGACCAACACGATGTGTACCTCAGGGAGATCTGATTGTTGGATGAAAACCATGTGTACATATCCCTTTTTGTTGAATGTCACTGCCATTGTCTGTATATAGCTGTATATTGTTTTTATATAGATATATGCATGCATAATGTGTGTTTGTAGAGTTAAAATTCAATTAGTTTTGATAAGTTGACGATATGGTGATAAGGGGTGGAATGTCCTAGAGTGACTATGTATCCCCAAATCGTCTGTTCTGTGTTCTGTACCTTTAAGACTGGTTCTGAGAGTGAGCAGGGAAAGAAGAAGCGCGCAGTTTGTTTTGAGAAACAAACTCACTCCTCTGAATCTGCTCTCGTCCTTGGGACTGTGTGGTTTTTTTTTTTTTTCCTTCGTCGGATGCACGGAGGGCAGCCAGAGAGAGTTTTTTTTTCTCCTTTTGTTAGTCTAGCTAGCTGAGGCAAAGAAGCTTTCCTGGACTGTTTTTTTTTTTTTTATTATTTTATTTTTCTTTGGGACTGTTTAAATCTGCTCTGGACTGAAAAACCCAGAGGAGCACCGGGATCTTGCACCTGTGGCCCACCGGGCCGGGACTCGGCATTTTCCAGCACTGAAGGGACTGATAAACAGACTCCTGGCACGGACTCTCAGTTTTGCCATCTCTCTTCGGAGCAGCGAGAGGTTTTATTGTTTCATATTATTATTATTGTTATTATTATTATTCATTCTTTATGCTTGTGGGCATTTTGTTTGTTAAATAAATAAGGCTTTTTTTCCACTCTATCTCTGAGGGAATTATTTCCCCGGACCGGCTGGGGGGAGGGGCTGTTTGGATTTGCTTTTCAGAGGAACCCCATTCGGAGATTTCCTCCCAAATTTGCCCTAAACCAGGACATACAGTAAATTTGGTGCCCAACTGTGGGGCTCGAGAGAGTGGAAAAAAACTTGTATTGATTATTGAGTGCATTTTGGTTGTTTTTTGTGTGGGGATAGAGTAGCCATGTTGCCCCTTGAATCCCTAATGTCTATTGGAATAGAGTCCTTGCTGTATTTCTGTTCCCTAGGTTTCTTTGAGGTTCTAATACCTTTCTGGTCCCTAGGCTTGTTTTCTTATCCAGAACTAGCTCCAATGTTGTCCCTAACACATAGCTTTTACACTAGAGGTGCACGATTTAGGATTGCTATTTTGTTGGGTTTAGTGATCATGATTTATAGGAAGTTTATGAAGGTACTGGAGTTTGTGGCAGGTATGTTTGGTTTATGGTTTCTTCGTCCTACCATGCGTCCTAGTTCCAGCAGCATGTTTTGGGAATTTATGAATAATTGCACCCACTTTGTTAGAGGAGGAACAGGGGATGAAGCTTTTCAGTCTTTCCTGTCCCTCATATCTTTTGAATCGGTCACATCACTTTTGGAGAATATTCAGTGTCCCCTGAATGTTAAAGATACCATCTTCCTGGTATTTCAGCTGGTGAGCTTCCTCTATATGGTTTGCAGCTTGTCTAGAATGAGGGCTGAGATTTCTCGAGGGGCTAATGAAACCCCTGACCCAGGAGTTGACCCAGGCGTAGGAAATCTTGAATGGTGTGGAGAATGGGAAGATATGGGCCAGCTCCTGAAGGAGTTTTCTGACCCTGTAGTCTGGGACTTTCCACGTGAACAAATTCAGAATCCAGCCAAGGTGGGGAAATACCTGAAAGAGAAATACCATGATGCCTCTAAGGGAGAAAAGATCATTGCAGTAAGCTGGGCTCTGGCATATGCTTATCGCACCCTGCTAGATAATGTAGGGCAGCCGACAGAGACAGGGAGGCAGGGATGCAAATCAACAGTTACTATTCCAGTCACTCAGGCTGCAGCTAATATCCCAGGCTCCAGGCCAGTAGCTGAACGAGACAGTAGGCCTCAACCAATGGCTGTTGCTGCTAATACAAGAGGCGGAAAGTGTAAAAGCAAGACCGATCGCAAGGTGGAGGATGATGATGATGATGCAGGAGAAGGACCTTCACCAAAATCAGAAGCCACATCGAGGGGTACAGATTCTGGAGCCAATATTGATACCTTTTCCCTAAAGGACCTTCGAGGCCTAAGAAAAGACTACAGGCGACAACCTGATGAATCTATAATTAGTTGGTTAGTCCGCCTTTGGGATGCTGCAGGGGAGGCTACCATTCTGGATGGCACTGAAGCGAGGCATTTGGGATCTCTGTCACATGATCCTGTCATTGACCAAAGCATGATGAGGGACGCTAGCCCTCACAGTCTCTGGGAACGGATCCTGGAAGGTGTAGCACAAAGATACCTGTGTGCAGATGACCTCTATCTGCAGCAGACACAGTGGAAGACCATAGAACAGGGGATCCAACGTCTGAGAGAGATGGCTGTAGCAGAGCTCATTTTTTCAGATGACGTAACAACTAGGAATCCGGACCTGGTACCATGTACACCTGTCATGTGGAGGAAACTTGTGCGACTTGGGCCACCTGAATACGCTTCTGCTCTAGCAATAATGAAGCGGGATGAGACATATGAGACTGTGCTCGACATGGCGAAGAAGCTGCGAGCATATGCAGATGCCGTGCATGGCCCAACACATGCCAGAATTGCAGCTGTGGAAACACGTCTACAGAAACTAGAAGATAAAATAGAGGAGAATCACAAGAAACTCAGGGAGGAGATTAGAGAGGACCTCTTCCAAATTTCAGCAGTACAGATCAGAGGTGTTGGTACCCAACGAAGACGTTCCCCAGATAGGGAGAGAGGGTACACTCGACGAGCTGAGCTGTGGTTCTTCCTGCGTGATTGCGGAGAAAACATGAAGAGGTGGGATGGAAAATCTACTGCTGCTTTGGCACAACGGGTACATGAGCTGAAGGAAGGCAAGACCCAGAGAGGAGGTTCCACCAAAAGAGAAGCAGCTCCAATTGCCCGTAGGCAAACTGCCAGATATGATGATGATGATATGTCTGACTCCCTTGAAGGAACCTCTAAGACATACGCCCAAGGAAAGAAGGAAAACCAGGACTAGAGGGGCCCTGCCTCTAGCCAGGTAGAGGCTAGGGAAAATCGTGTTTTTTGGAATGTGTGGATTCGTTGGCCTGGCACATCTGAACCACAAGAATATGAGGCCTTGGTCGATACTGGTGCACAGTGCACATTAATTCCATCAACACATGTAGGGGCAGAATCTGTTTCTATTGCTGGTGTGACCGGGGGATCACAGGACTATACGTTGGTGGAGGCAGAGGTGAGCCTGACTGGAAATGAGTGGAAGAAACACCTTATTGCAACTGGCCCAAAGGCCCCATGCATTTTGGGCATAGACTACCTTCGGAGTGGGTATTTCAAAGACCCTAAGGGACTCAAATGGGCATTTGGGATAGCAGCTGTAGTGATGGAGGGCATCCAGCAATTGAACACCTTGCCTGGACTGTCCGAGAATCCGTCGACAGTAGGACTTCTGAAGGGGGAAGAGCAACAGGTACCAATTGCCACCTCAATAGTGCACCGCCGACAGTATAGAACAACTCGAGATGCCGTGATCCCCATTCATAAGATGATCCGTGAGCTGGAGAGTCAAGGGGTGGTCAGCAAAACCCACTCACCCTTCAACAGCCCCATCTGGCCTGTGCGAAAATCTGAAGGAGAATGGAGACTGACTGTGGACTATCGTGCATTGAATGAAGTGACTCCACCGCTGAGCGCTGCTGTGCCAGACATGTTGGAGCTCCAGTATGAGCTGGAGTCCAAGGCAGCAAGGTGGTATGCCACTATTGACATTGCCAATGCATTTTTCTCCATTCCTCTGGCAGCAGAGTGCAGGCCTCAGTTTGCCTTCACATGGAGGGGAGTGCAATACACCTGGAACCGACTGCCCCAGGGGTGGAAGCACAGTCCTACCATCTGCCATGGACTGATCCAGGCTGCACTGGAAAAGGGTGAGGCTCCAGAACATCTGCAGTACATCGATGACATCATTGTGTGGGGGAATACTGCAGCTGAAGTGTTTGAGAAAGGAGAGAAGATCATCCAGATTCTGCTGAAAGCTGGATTCGCTATCAAGAAGAGCAAAGTTAAGGGACCTGCTCGAGAGATCCAGTTCCTGGGAATTAAGTGGGAAGATGGACGGCGTCAGATTCCTACTGATGTCATCAACAAGATCACAGCAATGTCTCCACCTACCAACAAGAAGGAAACACAAGCTTTCCTAGGTGCCATAGGTTTTTGGAGAATGCATATCCCTGAGTACAGCCAGATTGTGAGTCCTCTCTACCTGGTTACCCGCAAGAAGAACACTTTCCACTGGGGCCCTGAACAGCAACACGCCTTTGCCCAGATCAAGCAGGAGATTGCCCATGCAGTGGCCCTTGGCCCAGTCAGGACAGGACCAGATGTGAAGAACGTGCTCTACTCTGCAGCCGGGAGCCATGGTCTGTCCTGGAGTCTTTGGCAGAAGGTGCCTGGGGAGACTCGAGGACGACCGCTGGGATTCTGGAGTCGAAGCTACAGAGGGTCTGAGGCCAATTATACTCCCACAGAGAAGGAAATTTTAGCAGCCTATGAAGGAGTCCAAGCTGCCTCAGAGGTAATAGGCACTGAAACACAACTCCTCCTGGCACCCCGACTACCAGTGCTGGGGTGGATGTTTAAAGCAGAGGTTCCGTCTACCCACCATGCCACCAATGCTACATGGAGTAAGTGGATTGCTGTCATCACACAGCGCGCCCGTATTGGAAAACTGAATCGCCCTGGGATTTTGGAGATAATTACAAATTGGCCTGAAGGTGAAGACTTTAGTCTCACAGATGAAGAGGAGCAAGAACCAGTGACACGTGCTGAAGAAGCTCCACCATACAACCAACTGCCAGCAGAAGAAACACCCTACGCTCTTTTCACTGACGGTTCCTGTCGCATAGTGGGAATGAACCGGAAGTGGAAAGCAGCTGTGTGGAGCCCCACACGACAAGTCGCTGAGGCCACGGAAGGAGATGGTGGATCGAGCCAACTTGCTGAACTCAAAGCTGTTCAATTGGCCCTGGACATTGCTGAGAGAGAGAAGTGGCCAAAGCTCTACCTCTATACTGATTCATGGATGGTAGCCAATGCTTTATGGGGATGGTTGAAGAAGTGGAAAAAGGCTAACTGGCAGCGTAGAGGAAAACCAATTTGGGCTGCCGAAGAATGGAAAGACATTGCCACTCGGATAGAGAAGCTACCTGTAAAAATCCGTCATGTAGATGCCCATGTCCCCAAGAGTAGAGCTGATGAGGAGCACAGAAACAATGAGCAGGTAGATCAGGCTGCAAAGATAGAGGTGTCAAAAATAGACTTAGATTGGCAACACAAGGGAGAGTTGTTCCTGGCTCGATGGGCTCATGATGCCTCAGGTCATCAGGGCAGAGATGCCACCTATAAGTGGGCACGAGACCGAGGGGTGGATCTCACCATGGACAGTATTTCTCAGGTTATTCATGACTGTGACACATGTGCTGCAATCAAGCAGGCCAAGCGGGTGAAGCCCCTATGGTATGGTGGACGGTGGTCCAAATACAAGTATGGGGAGGCCTGGCAGATTGATTATATCACATTACCCCAGACACGTCAAGGTAAGCGCTACGTGCTCACAATGGTAGAAGCCACCACGGGGTGGCTGGAGACCTACCCTGTGCCTCATGCTACAGCCCGTAACACCATTCTAGGCCTTGAAAAGCAGGTTCTCTGGAGGCATGGTACCCCTGAGAGGATTGAGTCAGACAACGGGACTCATTTCAAGAATAGCCTTATCAATACCTGGGCTAGGGAACATGGCATTGAGTGGGTGTACCATATCCCCTACCATGCACCAGCTGCTGGGAAAGTGGAAAGATTCAATGGACTGTTAAAGACCACCTTGAGAGCCTTGGGTGGGGGATCTTTCAAGAACTGGGAGCAGCATCTGGCAAAGGCCACCTGGTTAGTTAACACCCGAGGTTCCACCAACAGAGCAGGCCCTGCCCAGTCTGAGCTCCTGCATACAGTAGATGGAGATAAAGTCCCTGTAGTACATGCAAGAGGTTTGCTAGGGAAGACAGTTTGGATCAAATCCACCTCAAGTACAGACAAACCCATCCGTGGGATTGTCTTTGCTCAGGGACCAGGTTGTACATGGTGGATAATGCAGAAAGATGGACCAACACGATGTGTACCTCAGGGAGATCTGATTGTTGGATGAAAACCATGTGTACATATCCCTTTTTGTTGAATGTCACTGCCATTGTCTGTATATAGCTGTATATTGTTTTTATATAGATATATGCATGCATAATGTGTGTTTGTAGAGTTAAAATTCAATTAGTTTTGATAAGTTGACGATATGGTGATAAGGGGTGGAATGTCCTAGGGTGACTATGTATCCCCAAATCGTCTGTTCTGTGTTCTGTACCTTTAAGACTGGTTCTGAGAGTGAGCAGGGAAAGAAGACGCGCACAGTTTGTTTTGAGAAACAAACTCACTCCTCTGAATCTGCTCTCGTCCTTGGGACTGTGTGGTTTTTTTTTCCTTCGTCGGATGCACGGAGGGCAGCCAGAGAGAGTTTTTTTCCCTTTGTTAGTCTAGCTAGCTGAGGCAAAGAAGCTTTCCTGGACTTTTTTTTTTTTATTATTTTATTTTTTTTTTCTTTGGGACTGTTTAAATCTGCTCTGGACTGAAAAACCCAGAGGAGCACCGGGATCTTGCACCCGTGGCCCACTGGGCCGGGACTCGGCATTTTCCAGCACTGAAGGGACTGATAAACAGACTCCTGACACGGACTCTCAGTTTTGCCATCTCTCTTCGGAGCAGCGAGAGGTTTTATTGTTTCATATTATTATTATTGTTATTATTATTATTCATTCTTTATGCTTGTGGGCATTTTGTTTGTTAAATAAATAAGGCTTTTTTCCACTCTATCTCTGAGGGAATTATTTCCCCGGACCGGCTGGGGGGAGGGGCTGTTTGGATTTGCTTTTCAGAGGAACCCCACTCGGAGATTTCCTCCCAAATTTGCCCTAAACCAGGACATCTACCCAAATTGGGGCGGAAAGGCTGACTACCTATATGGTAGCCTTGAGTAAACAACTCAGAGAAATTGAGAAGCATGTGGCTGGAACTCAGCAGGGAGCTAGATGGACCAGTACATGACATACAACCTTGAGATTATGTGTATGTTAAGTATCTTGCAGAGAAAACTTTGGAGCCACAGTGGGAAGGGCCATTCCAGGTACTTCTCACCACCTTCACTGCAATTAAGATCAAGGAACAGAGTGCTTGGATTCACCACTCTTGAGTGAAGAAAGCCCCAGAAGCCCCTTGGAAAGTAACACTGGGTGACAGTGAACTGAAACTAAAGCTTGCTCGGGCAAAATGAGTACATTGCAGTCAGTAATGTTTAGCAATCTAGCTTGCAGGAATTTAATCAAGAAAATTGTTTTGTTTGTAATCATAATTATAATCCAAGAACTGGAAAATACCTCTAGCCAGAACAATGCTGAGTGGCCTTGGTCCCAAGCTTTTATTTGGTACACTGGATCCATGGGAGAATATTCTGATATAAAAGATTTAAACCTATCCACTGTGATCATGCGCGAAAACCAAGTATATGAAAGGCAAGAATGGCAAAAACAAAGGTTGTGGTCACTTCAAGGGACTATAGGAGAAGAAATTAGAATAGGATGTTGGATGATTAATGGAACCGCCCATAAGAAAGCAATCCAAATTAATGTTTCAACTACACCTATAGACATGCGCTGGGAGGTTTGTAGTTGTTCAAGTGAATTAGACTGTTGGTATAATTTTACATTGGTACAGACCGTTGAGGTGATTTGTCTTTGGACCCATGATACTATTGGGCTCTTATTCAAATTTAAAATCAGTGCCGTAACTGGGCCTGTTACAACCCACACCAGCACTCCAGCCCAACCCCAAACCAAACTTGAATCCAAAATTTATAAGATAGGCTCATATGTAGTGAGAAATACAGGACAACAACAACTGTTGTTTAACCCGGAATGGTCTCTTAAACGTGTTGAATTAACAATGCAAATTAATATCTCAGAGATTCAACCAGCTTGTGCCTCCTTTTTAAGGGCATCCTTTGAGGGCTGGACAACATGGTTACAAAAGCAATTACACCTCAGGGGCAGAAAGCAAAGAGATTTAACTGGAATATTAGGAACAGGGCTGGGGGTTCTAAATGGATTGATTCAGAAATATTAATGAATAAGCTGGCCACCAGGACAAGTGATTTAACAAAACTAAAACAACCCTTACAGTCATCTTTATTGGCATTAGGAACCAGTCAATGGCAGGTTTCAAAAGTGTACCAAGGTGGGAAAAAGCGGAGGACCAAGACCATAGGTTAATAATAGATGCACTTAGTATGGCTCAAGGTAATGCGTCTTTGGCCTTTAGCTGTATACAAGCACAATTATGGCTGCAGTCAACAGCTGCCTTAATCATTAGAGAAGGAAATGAAGGCATTTTTCCAGTTGAGATTCAAAAAGCTGTCTGGGACAATGCTACTGATTTTGAAAGAAAATTTCAATCTTGGTGGACTCTGGTAAGTTTTACCTATGATCCTACTACTAACATGGCTACTGCCTTTGTGCTTACTATATGTAACGCCTCGGTTTATGTTATTGTCCTGGTTTAGGACAAATTAGGGGAAGGTCTCCAGAAGGAGCCCCCCAGAAAACAAACCTCCACCACCCCTTCCCCCCCCAACTCTGGGTTTGAGAAGGAATTCCTCGGAGGAGAAGTGGAAAAAACCTATTTATTGACAAATAAACAAAAACACTCCCCAACACAAGGGAAAAGAAAAAATACTCAAGCAGTTGCTGTGAGGGGAGGGCGCAGAGCTTCTGTCTCAGGCATCGAGGACCCCCAGATATTCCCAGGTCAGGTCAGGAGCCGGTCCAATGATCTTCGGGGAGGGGGGGGAAGAAAAAAAGGGAGAGAAAAAGGGAAAGAAAAAAAAAAAAAAACGGAAGCTGGTAAAAAATAACCAAAAGCAAAAGAAAAAGCAAAAGCAAAAAGTAAAGCCAGCAGCAAAGCAAAGCCTGCAGCAAAGCCGAGCTAGCAGCAAAGCAAAAACTAGCAGCAAAAGCCGAAAGAACAAGTAGCCCCACCGCGGCAAAACACCCCGCCGGGGGGGGCAGCTGTTAGACATAACAGTGTAGTACATAGAGATAAAGATGCACGATTGGGATAGGAGGCACCGTCAACCCAGGACAGTTATCCACCCCATTATTGCATTAGGATTAAACCATGAAAGAACAGTGTTCTATCCCTTGGAACACAAAGCATGGGCACAGATGGTGAATGGGCAATGGCAAACTGTAAATCTAGAATCTTGTGTTTCCCGGGAACAAGGGTTTATCTGTGAAAGCAACACAATTGACGCTCAAGACACTTGTCTTGACACCGAGCAAGGCATTTGCCACTTTGAGATTCATCCGGATGATTTATTAAAAATGTGGATATTGATCTAATGCCGATATCCAACTATGACGGACAAAGACTCTCTAACAGTTTAAAGTTAGAAAGTGTATGTTTATTACGATGCTGGGCAGGTGCGGGATAGCTCCCAAATACCCACGCGCAATTTACAGATGATCACAGGGTCTTTTTATGTACAGGAGTACTGAATACCCAAAACACAAATGCATATTCATAACTCTGGTACATCCCATTCCCTGCTTCGTATGGTAATTAGCCAAAAAGCTATTAAGCATGCCTAGTTTGTTCTTTGAAATGGGTCGGTGGTCCTTTTTATGGGGTGGGGTCTCAAAATGATGAAGTAAATGGGTCTTCCTCGCTTTGACTTTTTAACCTTTTAGTGTTACATGACAACTGAATCCTGTTTTTCTAGGGCTGTTTGATTTATGATTGTATTGTATTCTTGGAGTCTATTGATTAGTCAGAATACATAAACAGGCCTCATGATTTATCAGTTCCTTAAATCTGGCTTCTGTTAGTAGAGGAAAGTTTATCTATCTTACCTCAGCAATATCTAGTTTAAAGTCTTTAATTCTTAAAAATTAATGTCTCATGGATACTAGCCAAAGGACTGGGCTTGTATATATTGGTCAAGGTCGTGTATGTTTAAGAACTGCTTGTGCTTTTGTAGAAATAGATAAGGACAATGTAACTTTGCTTGGCAAGAATAATTTTAACTTCTGTATTTGTAATTTTGTTAAGATTGTAGGGTGTGATTTTCTGTATTTGGCACCAGTAGTATCCCACCAGCTGATCAAGTCTAACAACACAATGTATCACAAGTTATCACCTACGCCTTTTGGGATGAACCTCACGTTAGTGAGGCAATTAAAACACCAAGACCTGATCAAAATTTTAAGACATTCAGTAAAATGGAGAGAAAGCTCTAATTACTGTCCATCGTGGCACAAAGGAAATAAACAGGGTTCTGCAGAGAATAAAACAAGACGCAAGTCACAACTGGTGGGATGCACCCCTTGGATGGTCGCCGACTGCAACTGGGATTTTAAATACATTATGTCACCCCATTATTGTTTTATTGATATTAGTCGGTGTAAGTTTAGCACTGTCTTTTGTAATACTTATCTGGAACTGGAAAATGTTGCAACAGATGGGGATATTAACTTCTTTGTCAAAAACACATGGCAAGGCATTGAGGTATACATATCGTAGAGATTGGGAAGAAGAATTTTTGTATTAAGTAAAAGAATTTACTGATTTTCTAGAAAAGGGGGAACTGAGACGAGGTTAGAAATTAGAGGGTGATTGATTACGAATAGGTACTTAAACAATGCATATAGTGCTGTGTTTACAATATACTGTGCTGATTGCTTGCAAAAAGAAGACAGGGTGTATGTGCAAAGGTTACATGAAAGAATGTGAGGATGTGTAATAAAGAGAAAGACTGCTTACCAAAAGCAGGACAAAGAGTGCTAAACTTGCAAAACTACTGAGATAACAGAGCTCTTTGGACCCCTAAAATCAGAGTAAACCAAACTGAGAGTTTGGACTGTGACCAGGGGATCAGAGAGCATGCGCAAGAAGGTGAGGTGAAAAGTTCAACCTTGATGAAGACAACTTACTTCCTACCATATGACCACCAAGCAACTACCAAGCAACCACCAAGCAACCACCAGGGATCAGTGCGCAAGTGCAAAAGACTGATAAGATAATTAGCATACAGAGCGGGGCTAGGCGGAGCTAGGAAATGAATATGCATAGATGTATTGCAAAACTTAATGCATATGTAACATTTTAGAGGATAACAGAGAATGCGAATGAGCGAGTGACTGCGCATGCCTTTGGGAGCTATCCTGCATCGCGTCTGGCACTGAAAAATACATGCCTACTCTCCAACTAACTCTTATTAGTTGTGTAGTCTTTTTTTCCACAAATCATTAGCTTTTGCAACTTATTATTAACCACAAAGATTTTGATATAGTGCAATTTGTAATTTCTTTTAACTGATTTTTGGTATAGTATAATCTGTCACCTTATGTATGCACCGTATAGCTTATATAAGTAGTAGTGTGATAAATATATACTATATCTTAGACATTAGCATAACATTAAAATAGAAACTATGTAATGTTAAAATGCTTTTATTTGTGTAACTAACTCAGATAATGGTGTGAAATAGCTATGTCGTTTCTCACATTTGCGGACTATCTTAGCTGAATGATAACAGTGACAAAAACCATGACACCAAGAGAAAAATTTATGGACTCTCTGGTTATCAGTGTTAAAAAAGGACTGCAATATGATATTGCCTTTCGCATTTATATATTAGTTTTTGCATTGATCATAAGTATTTAGATATAGTATCATATATACCTTTATTTAGCTGTTTGTTAGTTTTCCTGGTTTAGGGCAAATTTGGGAGTAAACCTCTGAATAGGGTTCCTCTGGAGAGCAAACCCAAATGGTCCCTCCCCCCAGCCGGTCTGGGAAAAGAACTTCCCCAGAGAAAAGTGGAAAAAACTATTTATTTAAACAATCAAAATGCCAACAAGCATAAAGAATGAATAATATGAAACAATAAAACCTCTCGCCGCTCCGAAGAGAGATGGCAAAACTGAGGAAGTCCTTGCTGTGGGTGTAGCTCAGCTCACTCAGTCTCCCACCAGTCCCAGTCCCTCTGGAGGTCCAGGCCTTGGTGGGCCACAGGTGCAAGCCCTCGGCACGCCTCTGGGTTTTTCAGTCCAGAGCAGATTTAAACAGTCCCAAGAAAAAGGAAAAAAAAAACAGTCCAGGGAACTTCTCTGCCTCAGCTAGCTAAAACTAACTAAAAGCACAGGAGATCTCTGTCCCACCACTGTCTGTGCCTCCGAAGAACACACAGTCCAGAGGGAAAAAAATTGCAGAGGAGTGAACGCTGTTTTTCAAAACAAACTGCATGCTCCTTCTTTCCCTGCTTCACTCTCAGAACCAGTCTTAAAGGCACAGAACTCAATATACAGCACAAACAGAACAGACAACTGGGGATACAAGCATCATAGTCACTCTAGGACATTAGTATAACCTAATCTACCAGTTTAAGTATTGTAGAGAGTGGTTTCCCCAGGGAAGGAGAAAACCACTGCTTGATGCCCTGGGAAACCTGTTGTATTTCTCTGGGTTATGGTTTTTCCCCAGGACCCCCTGAAGCCTGAAGCCTATATGGTTTGACCCTTCCTTCCTTTCTTGACCTGGTTGGCTGGGCTCCAGCTACCTTTTCCTGAGCAGGAGACTAGATAAGGCCCTGTTCTTCCTTATTCTCTCTCTTGCTTCCCTGGGACCCTTTGAGAATAAAGCTTTGGAAATAATCCCAGGGGGTAAGAGCCTCTTTTGAATCTTTTGTCTTGTCCCTGAGATATCCCTCCAAGGGACTGAGCTAGCCAAAGAGCCCTGGGGGGCTGTGGGGGGATATTTCAGAAACCCCTTTCTAAGTACAGTAAGCAAAAGGCTTACTTACATGTTCCCTCAGTTCAAGCATGCAAATTGTTGCTAGAAGGTTCCTCGTTCTTTGTGTTACCATAGGTTAATTTTTGGTGCAGGAATATTAATATTCCTAATCATTCTCCCCTATTGGACCCTTCCCTCAGACCCTGCCTTAACTCCTTCCCACACCGGAATGTATAAATACCCCTGTCTGACCCTGGCCTCGTGCTATTTGCCCCTTGTTACTGCCTTGTTCCACTTTGCTCCAAATAAAGTGTACGCCTTATTGTTTGTTATTTTTGCATAATTAAAATTCCATTTCTGGACAATTGGATCAAGGCTGCCTCTCTATCAAATCGCCATCAGGGCAGAGTCCCGAGGAAACTCAAAGGGGTCCAATCGTGCGGGCTAGGACCCCCGGAAGTTTCAAAGTATGTACTGCATAGCTTATAGAAATAGTAGTGTGGTGAATATACGATATAAGCCTTAACTAAACACTGGGTGTTAAAATACCTCTACGTAACCAAAACAAATGGTGTAAGGCAATCGTGTTACCCCCCTTCTCTGCTGACTGAATTCTCCAAGTGATAAGATAACTATGACAGAAACCAGAGCACCAGAGGACAATTAGAAAATACCATGTTAAATTTAAAGAGGACATACTAAATCCTCATCAGGGGATGTAAAACAACAGGATGGAGACACAAGGAGGAATAAAATATATTAACCTGACACACAGGATGTCATGCAGATAAGTCAGAGTATGAAGAAACCAAACAGAAGAATTCCTGTAACATCAAACAGTTCACAAGAATGTTTGAATAATGTATGAACTCTATGAATATGCATGTACTTCAGTAATGTAACAGTATAAAAATAACACTTTCGTGGACTATTGCCGTGTTCTTTGGCTGTTTGCCAGGGACATTTGTCTCTTCTTTTATTGTCTTATTAAACTTTTTAAAAATTTTGAAGTTTTATTCTGTTTTTCATATCAGGTAATGTAAAAACAACAGAATGGAGCCTCGAGAAGAAATAAAATATATTGATATAATTACAGGATGGCATCCAGACAAGTCAAAGGTTAAAACCAAGCAGAAGAATTTTTAGAACATTTAAACTCACAGGAATGTTTGAATATGTATAACTAATGAATATGCATTTTAACCCGTATAATGTAAACGTATATAAGAACATCGTTATAAGCTAACGGTGTGCTTTTGGCAGATTGCCAAAGCACCCCTGCACTCGATATTGTTCCTTTTATCCTTTATTAAACTTTTATTAATTTTTTTTAAATAGTGAGCCGTGTTTCTCACAGGTCCTATCCCATGTCGTCCCGTAGGCCCCTCGACTTTTTTATCTTCTCTCTTTTTTTTTTTTTTTAATGAACGCACACCGGGCGCACCTTAAAGCCCGGCTCATTTGCTGCCGAGCAGCCATTCCCCTGCTCGGAGGCAGCTCCCAATGAGCCTCCCCACGCCAGACGCGGAGCCGCGGTGGGCGAATTTTTCTGTCCTCCGCGCGAGTGGGCTGGGAGGTCTGCCTGAGCCAGAGCCGCGTGCGATGGGGCGCGGAGTGGAGCATCCTCTGTGCTGGCCCCGCCTCCTGCGACTCCTCCACGACAAGCCGCGCTAAGGGCCGGTACACGCAGCCCCGAGACTAGACGAAAATGTGCGCAGCTGTAAGAGCAGCGATAAATGGCTGGTTCGCAATGAACAGAGACGGGGAGGAGCAGTGCCAAAAAAAGTAAACACAGAATCACAGAATGATTAAGGCTGGAATGAACCACAGTGCAGTCATCTGGTTCAACCTCCCTGCTCAAGCAGGGTCATCCTAACAATCACGTGTAGCTTAAAAAGTGTTTAGCGCAGCCAGGCAGGCTGCATTTCATTAATTTTTACACTAAGACATATTAAAATTTACTATCCTCCCGTTTCAGTTTAAAAGAATGAGCCCTAAATTGAAACAGGCTAGCTACTGTGCAGCTTTAAATCCCTCAAGTCATAAGGTTACACTGTTTTTCTAACTGGACGGTGTTTTTATTGCAAGGAACTAAGTCACCTCTTTAGTCAAAAAATGAGGTCAGAGAGAAAAATTTGGCACTTCCTACTGCAGTATTTACCACCCTGTCATTATTTCTGCAACCCTGGGAATTTATCTTGGAACTCAGTATTTGTTGCTGCTTGAGGCCAAGTTACCCCCAAAAGGATTTTCTTTTAAAGGCTTTAGAAATGCCGCTTTCCTCCCGTTCCCCCCCCCTTTTTTTTTTAATAAGAAAAATATTTATGGATTGCGAGAAAGTTCTGAGCATGTATTTGTCTAAAAGCATTCCGAACGAAAAAAATCTTGAAGAGAAAATGAAGAAAGGAAGGGAGGCATTCCTTAATGGAAGTATTGCATGCAAAGAAGGCTGTGTCTTTTTAAGGCTCCCCTTAAAAGTGCCGTTGCACACACAAGGGTTGCCTCTCTGGGCGGTCTCTCTACTTTGGTGAGCTGTTGCTAAGCAGCTAATAATAGACATGTTTGCTAAGTAATTTCTACCCTCCTCCATCTCGTAGAAACCCAAACCATCTGAAAGCGCCGGGGGCGGGCTTTCAGTTTCTATTTCCTCCCAGTCTCTTTCTCTCTCATTGCTCCCCCTTCCACCCCTCCTCTTTATCCAAATGTAGTCTTTTTCTTCTTCACCTCTTCTTTTAAGCTATGGGGCTCCAGCTCGATCCTGCCGGACACACGCCGAGGAAGAGTGCCAGGCAGCAGCTCGCCCGCCGCCGCCTTGGGGCATAGCGCGGAGTCGCCGCTCGCGGGTAGCACCCCGGCGCTAGGACAGTATGGTGCACCGCGGCGAGACAACTCAGCAGCCGCAGCCCGCCGTACCACCGCCGCGCTGCTGCCGTCGAGCGCTGCTGCAAGCAGTGATTTCTGAGAGGTAGCGGCGGCCGGAAGAAGCGGTTTTAACGGGAGCGGAGGAAAGCGCGGCGGTTTCTGGGGCGGGGGAGGGGAGTCGTGCTTGCCCACCCACTCTCCTTGGGTGTGGGGAGTAGGTGCCAGCATCTTGGGACTGCGCGCTATGTGGCAATGGGAGGCGCAGGGTGAGACTCGTCAGGAGCGGCGGCAGCCACCGCCCAACGCCCCGCGTGAAGCGGCCACGCAGCGACGGCGGCAGCAGCAGTGTCCTGCGGTCTGCAGTGCCGCCAGTTCCCCGCGGGTTCCGCTGGAAGCGACGGCAACATGGCCTCAGCCATTAACGTATTGGAGTCGGAGACGAGTAGCAGTGCAATGGGCGGTGGCCACCCCAGCCGAGCGGCGAGGAGCGATAGCGGGAGGCGGCGAAGGACCGGAGGGAACCAGCGCGCCGCGGCGCCCGATCGGGAGTATCTGCAACGACCAAGCTACTGTGATGCGGCTTTCGCCTTGGAGCAGATCTCAAAGGTGCATTCAATCTCTCAGGCATTTTTTTGAAATGTAAATACAGACTGGTACTATTATTTGGGGGGAAGTGTTTTCTCGTGGGGGGTGCAAGGAAGAGATGGAATTAAAATAGCCACTAATAAAATGCTGGGAAAAGGAGAGAGACGTCTGTGACTAGTGCGGGAGAGAGTGCTCTCCTTCCCGTCTTGCATATGCTTTGTCCGGTGTGTGTGTGTGCTGAGGAGCGCTCCTCTAGATTTCCCAGAGGCAGTTTCACTTCTCGTGTAGTTTGTGTCTCGCTCTCGCTTTTCCTCTCCCTTTTCCTCTTCCTTTTCTTCTCTATTGCCTCGTAGCACTCTGCAACTTCTCTAACCGGAAAGGGGGATAAAATAAGCGGCTGCTTTCTTGGCAAAAAGGTGTGCTTTTGCAAAATTCTCCACCGAGTGCTGAAAACGCGACTATCCTCAGAGAGGGGTTCTCATAGCAGAGAAAGTTTGTAACGTTTACCCTAGCATTCAGAGGAAAACTCAAAGTTGTAAATAAATTACTACCTTAAACCTTCTGTGCAGGTTATACTGAGTCTTCTCGGCTCACTGGCTTTGTTGTTAGCGTGGAAACGCCAGAGGTGCAGGACTGCGCTGGAAGCCCGACTCGGGGAGGGGAAGCGGAACGGTCCCAACTGCTAACTTATGTGAAACAAAAGACGTTCAAAATAAACAACCCCGAGAGACAATGGCTTTTTACAGAGAGCATTTAATTTCGTGGAGCAAATTTCTAGGTTTTGTTAAAAAGGGGAAAGGCAAAAAAGCCCATCTATGTGGCTGCCCTCTAACGTTCACAAATATTGTAACTTATAGATGGCTGCTCTGCTTCCTAATTTAGATCACATAGTATCTCCAGACTATGGAAATTAATTTCCTATCATCTTACAGCACTGCTCACCATGTGGATAATGTGTTTACTACAAAGTTGTGCTAAGGGCTGGGAATGGGAGAAATGCCAACAAATTCCTACAAAGTAGTTTTCTTTTACTATTGACATCTCCCTCCCCTATCAGCCTTTTAGAGCTATAATGAGAACAGGAAAGGGGACCTTTTTTTTCTTGACATGCCTGTTGAGATTCATTGACATAGGTTATTTCTCCCCTAGAGCCATGACTCTTGCCAGCATGAACTGATAGTGGTGACTTGAGTGCAAGACAGTAATGGGCATCTTAGGCAGGGAGCAGGCACACACACTGTCTCATTTATTCAGATTTTCAAGCAGTGATGGAATCCCAAACCTGTGTGGTGGTTTAGCAATAGGATGGTTACCAGCAGGTACCTCATCTTGGCCTCCAGGAATACTTAATGGTGAATGCCAGCTGCTCAGCTGAACACAGGATGAAGGCCCTTCCCAAAGGACAGCATTATTGTCATTACTCCAAGGGACACTGTGAGGATATGAGCATTTATGTATAAATAACTGTTCTGTTTCTGTTAGTGGTTGGAGGGGGGCTTTCCCCATATGTCCTCTTGGAATAAATGTGCCTTTCCTGTGTCTGCCCCAGCCTCTTAATTACTAACCTTTCCTTGCCTTGTAGGGGAAAGCTACTGGAAGAAAAGCACCACTGTGGCTGAGAGCAAAGTTTCAGAGACTGTTATTTAAACTTGGCTGTTGCATTCAAAAAAACTGTGGAAAGTTTTTGGTTGTTGGCCTTCTCATATTCGGGGCTTTCGCTGTAGGATTAAGGGCAGCAATTCTTGAAACCAACGTGGAGGAGCTGTGGGTGGAAGGTAAGTTTGAGATCCCCTTTTTTCTGATGCCATCTCTCCCCACATTGCCCCTTCTACCTCAGGAGCTGGATAAAAACAGCTTGAGTGTCAGACTAGGAATGTGTGTGTCTGTATACATATGAATACAATAGGCCTTTATGCTGAGGAGTGTCTGATGACAGGACTGGGCTGGTGGCCAGGGGAAGCCTACAGAGTGCTGCCTGTGCCCAATGCTGTGGTGTTTAGTGGGGCTCTGTGAGGCTGGTGAACATGAGAGAGTGTGTATAGATTGGGAAGGGGTGGACAGCAGGGCATGTGGCTCTGGGCAGCACATACTACTTCACCACTCAGAGAGCTGCAGGACAGTGGCAGGCCATGAAGAGAATGGTCTAAAGACATGGGTGCCTGTGTGGTCCTATTTTTTTGGACAGCTTTCAGTTGTGGAGGAGAAATATTTGTCTCAAGGTTAAAATAATAAAAAAAAAGACTGCTGAAGTGAAGCCTGACCTGGCTGGCCCAGAGGCTGTGGCTGGGCAGCCAGGTGTGGGGTGGAAGTGGGCACTGCCCTAGGCCAGAGAGGATGTCTTCCAAAACCAGCCAAGAGGCTCACCCATGGTGTCTTTGTGTTGGTAAGCACCAGTTTAGGAAGGCTGCTTTGGTAAAGAAGAAATTGTATCGGGAGGCTGAGTGTTTGTGTGCTTCCTTTAGGAATAGCTCTACCCCAGCATGCAGGTCAGGGAATGTGAAGGGGTGGCTTTCCCTGAGGGCCTGGAGGCAGTCAGCATCACTACCCTCGTGCCCGGGGACCTGCTCAGGGTTGCTCTAGTCTGAGAGGCATGACTCCAGGTTGTCACTTTTTCTTTTCAGGGAGAAAATACTATTTATTTAGCATCAGATTGCCTCTTCAACTGTGTTGATGTAAAACCAGACTAATATTGTTGACAGTGGTAGTGACTGTATTTATGTTCAAGTAGCTTGCAGCAGAATTTTGATTATAAGAGTTCATACAGAAAACTGCATAATTAATCATTGACAAATGCCACTGTGTGTGTGTCGTGGTTTAGGTTTGCTTAATTTGTTTGTTAACTGAGAGGATTTTTGGGAGAAAAAGGCAAAAGCAGGTTTAATTTAGAAGTAGAAATAGACAGATTTTATTAATATACATTAAGAGAAAATAAGAAAAGAAAAAAACTTAACACAAATTAATTTTTAAAAACTAACTTTCTCTTTTACTACAAACTATTTTTTACAAACAATGTAAAGAGGCAAAACTCAGAATTTTAGGTTAGTACTACTTATAAAACAGTTTTTTATTTAGTTTTTGAGAGAGAAGTCACTTCTGTGGTTTGGTAACTTTTATTAAAAGCAGCTTGCTTAGAGAATTTGTATTTGTGGATTTTTTTATTACGTAGTTTTTTTATGATTACTTATGGGCCATGAATTTTATAAATTGGGGTGGTACTTTTTAAAAATCAGCTGTTTTTAAAAAAAGGATGTTTTTTAACTTAAGGAACAGAGTTTTTTTTTTACTTTTTTACTGGTAAAAGGGCTTTTTAAATTTTTTTTTTGTTTAACTTTTCATGGGGGCACAAAAAATATTTATTTAGTTCATTACAGATACTTTTGCTCAAATTTACAAATTTTTTTTTAATTTATATTTTTTATGATTTAAAAGATTGTTTTGTTACTATAATTTATAGGAGATTTTTTAGTTTAGAACTAAGGCAACTTGTTATTTTTACTACTTAAAAGTTACTTTTTTTTTACTGACTTTGAAATTTTTATATTGTTTTTTACATGTCTTTAATTGTTTTTTTTTATTTTTGAGAAGGGTTAGAGTTTTAATTTGTGTCAGGAAAGGGTTAAAGTTTGCTGAGGTTTCTGGTGGTCAGGTGATTTCTGCAGCGGCAGCTGCAAATGTTACAAAGCTATGTCGGTGGGGGGTGAAGGCTGAAGGATATTTTATTTTTCTACTTTTGGCTTTGACGGTGTGATCCTCTTGTAGCTGTTTTGTAAAACTTAGCGTCGGGTGGGGGGAAGGGATTTCATTTTTTTTTGGGCTGGGGTGCCGGTAGCTCGGGGGGGCCGGGGCACGGTTTTGCTACGACTGGCTCTGATTTCTGCCGCGGCTTTGACACGCGGCCGGCCCTGCCGCTTCTGCGGGCAGGGCTCTCGGAGGCCCGGCCGGGCCCCGGTCACCCTGGGAGTAGCTAGGGTTTAAGCCGGGGCTTTTTTTAGTCAGCTACGATGTTGCTCGCCGGACAGGAGAGAAAGAGGGTGTTTTTAACTCAGCTTTAGCTTTTTATATGGGTATTTATCAAAAGTCGCATTTTGTTTTTTGAGTGGTTAGAACTGCATGTCAATTTAAAACCTGCCCCCTCCCCCCATAGGTTTTTGTCTTTTCTATAGAAATGTAAGGTTTTAAGGTTCTAGCAGGGAGATACTGTTTTCACTCACGACAGTGTGTGTGTTGAGGATCCCACCCATAGGCAGAGATATATGTTCAGAACCTGTTCTGGTCATTGGGTACTGTGCACCTTAATTACTAATGCAAACAGTTGTGAACGTTTTTTTTCCCCCCAACATATTATTCTTAATTTTGTGAGATTGTTGTGGCAGTTTCTTTTGTCAATTTTTGCTCTTACTTTTTTGTCTCTGCTTTTTTATAAGTCTTTGGTGAATAATGTTTGATTGTAGTCCCGTCTAGCACTTGTCTCTTAGGTTTATTATCTTGATATTATTTGGGTTCACTTACTCAGAAGGTGTGCTGGTTTCAGCTGGGTTAGAGTTAATTTTCTTCCCAGTGGCTGGTGTAGGGCTGTGTTTTGGGTTTGTGCTGAACACAGGGTTGATAATATAGAGATGTTTTTGTTATTGCTGAGCAGGGCTGTGGTGGTTTGACACTGGCCCAACACCAGGCACCCACGAGAGTCGCTGGCTCACACCCCCCCTCCCCCCACTACAGCTGGGCAGAGGAAGGAAAAAGGGAAAAAAAATAATGAAGGCTTCATGAGTGAGATGAGGACCGGGAGAAATATTTCAAGGGCAAAGCAGGCTCAACTTAAGTTGCAAAGTTAATTTATTACTAACAGAATCAGAGGAGGATAATGAGAAGTGAAATAAGCCCTTAAAACACCTTTCCCCTCCCCAGCCCCTCCCTCCTTCACACCAACAGGGCAGGGAGACAGGGCGTGGGGGTTTTGGTCAGTTCATCACCGAGATTTTCTTCCACTGCTCTAGGAGAGGAGTCCTTCCCCTGTGAGACTGTGGGGTCCCTCCTACAGGAGACAATTCTCCATGAACTTCTCTGGCATGGGTCCACTTGATGCTTTAAGCTTTAGCTTTCATATTTGCAGATTCTGTGCTGCCTAGAGATGTAGTTCTGAGCCTCATATTAAGTGCCAGTAAGCTCTCTTCACAGAGTAGGTAGACAAAACAAATCCTTTTCCTGCTGAGAACCAAGGAGAACTTTCAGCCCAACAGCATAAACAATTGTGGACTGAAGAGAGAAAACAAGAAGGATGAGACTTCACAACCTGAAGCTGTAATTGGATAATTAAGCCCCAATATGCAAATGGACCAAAACTTATAAAAATGTAAGATCTCGTGACCAGTCAGCCATTTTTTGTGACTATTCATAGTCGACCCTGGGTGCAGCCTTGGTCAGGCTCCTGTCCTGCCCAAGGTGGATCCTGGAGGTCTTTCAAATAAATACCTACTTTATTCTCTAGCTTTGTCCAGTCTCTGTTTCAGGTCAGCCTTCCAAGGCATCACACTCTCATGAGCAGCAGCCCTACTGCACCTGCTGCAATGTGAGCCCCTCCCACGGGCACACAGTCCTCCCAAAAGTGCTGTGACGTGGGTTTCGCTTCCACAGGGTGCAGTCCTCCAAGGACAGGCTGCTCCAGCCTGGAAGCAGGGGCCCCCTCTCTCCACCAGGTCTTCCACTGGATCACAGTCTCCTCCAGGCATTCACCCGCTCTGGCATGGGCACCTCCCCCACAGGCTGTGGGTGGATCTCTCTGCATCCCCCGTGGACCCATGGTCTGCAGGGGGACAGCCTGCTTCACCATGGTCTTCAATGCAGCCTGCAGAGGAATCTCAGCTCCAGTGCCTGGAGCACCTCCTCCCCCTCCTCCTCCATTGACCTTGGTGTCACCATGTTGTTTTCCCTCACATGTTCTCGCCTCCTCTTCTTCTCTGACTAGGAGGAAAACCTGTGACTTTGTTTTGATTTTCTTCTTAAATATGTCATCATAGAGGTGCTACCAACCTTTCTCATTGGCCCAGTTTTGGCCAGCAGCATGTCCATCTTCAGAGTCATCAGTCATTGGTGTTGCCAGACATGATGGGAAGCTTCCAGCAGCTTCTCACAGGAGCCATCTTTGTGCCCCCCCTGCTACCAGAAACCAGGCCGTGCTAAACTAATACAAGGGTTCACACAGAGCCAAGGCCTTTGCTGCTTTTCATACCACCATGCTGGGGAGGGGCCTGGGGGTGTATGGGAGGCTGGGAGGAGACACAGCCAGGATAGGTGACCCAAACTGACCAAAGGGATATTCCAGACCATATGGCATCCTGCTTAATATATAAAGTGAAGGAAAGAAGGAGGAAGGGGGATGTTTGGAGTGATGACATTTGTCTTCCCAGGTCGCTAATATGTGTGATGGGGAAAAAAATCACAGAATTGTTGGGGTGTAAAGGGATCTCTGCACGTTGTATGTTCCAACCCCCCTGCTCAAGCAGGGCCATCTAGAGCCCATGATGATGTCCAGATGACTTCTGAATATCTCCAAGAAGGGAGATTCCACCAACACTCTGGGCAATCTGTTCCAGTGCTGTCACCCTCACAGTGAAAAAGGGTTTTCTTATGTTCAAATGGAACCTTCTGCATCTCAGTTTGTGCCCATTGCCCCAGGTTCTGTCCCTGGGCACCACTGAAAAGAGCCTGACTGTTCTTTGCACTCTCTCTTCAGGTATTTATATACATTGATGCGATTCTCCCCCAAGCCTTCTCTTCTCTAGGCTGAACAGTCCCATCTTTCTCAGCTTTTCCTCATATGTGAGATGCTCCAGTCAGTCCCATTTTCATGGCCCTTTGCTGAACTCTCTCCAGTATGTCTATGTTGTACTGGGGAGCTCAGAACTGGACACAGTATTCCAGGTGTGGCCTCACCAGTGCTGAATAAAGGGGAAGGGTTACCTCCATTGGCCTGTAGTGGGAACTTGTTGCATACAACACAGGGCAGTCCATGATCTCCTTCAGAGGTCACCATAGAATCATAGAATATCCTGAGTTGGAAGGGACCCACCAGGATCGAGTCCACCTCCTGGCCTTGCACAGGACAGCTCCAAAAATCCCACCCTATGCCTGAGGGTGTCCAAACACTTGAACTCAGGCTTGATGCTGTGACCACTTCTCTGGGGAGCCGGTTCCAGTGCCCAACCACCCTCTGTGTGAACCTTTTCCTAATATCCAACCTAAACCTTCCCTGACACAGCTTCAAGCTGTTCCCTTGGGTCCTATGGCTGGTCACCAGAGAGAAAAGATCAGTGCTTGCCCATTTGTTTCCCCTTGGTGAGGAAGCTGTAGACTGTGATGAGGTCTCCATTCAGTCTCCCAGCTGAACAAGCCAAGGGACCTTAGCCACTCCTCATATGGCTTCCCCTCAAGACTCTTCACCATCTTCATGGCCCTCCTTTGGATGCTCTCTTGTAGCTTTATATCCTTATTTTGTGGCACCCAAAACTACCCAGTACTTGAGGTGAGGCTGCACCAGTGCAGAGCAGAGTGGGTATACTCCACCACCCCCTTTCACCTCACCCCTCACCAAACCCCTGCCAATGCAGCTATTGCATTCTAAATCACTGATAGATCTCTGTCAAGTTTCATCTAAACAGGTATCTACATCACTGTTCACAGTTGATGCTCATTGCTGAAAGCTCATGCATCAAAAGAATAACTTAAGTATTTAAAATTCCTCTTTCATATTTTAAGAGTTTCAAGTCAGTGAAACTATAGTTTAGTCTAGAATAGTGCAACTATTCTTTGGTCACTGAGAAGGTAAAGGGTGAAACCTGAACTCACTGAAGGCAGTGGCAGAACTTGGAATTACTTTAGTGTAGCCAGGCCTTCACCTAGCATTTTTACAAAACCATACCAGACTAATACATGACAAGTGCCCCTTCTCTGCCTATTATTGAAAGGGCAAGAGGAGGATCTTATTCTGTAGAACTGACATCCTCCAAGTTATAAGAATGCAGTTCCTTTTGCCTTTCAGACTTCAGAGGAGTTTAATTTATTTGAGGCTCCAGAAAATTAATCTTTATTATTATTTCTGAACTTATCGCATCATGGCTAATGTCTATTCCAGAATGTGCACTATAAATTCTTGTTTATTTCCTTTTCTGTTAAAACGTGTGTTCAGACAGGGCACTGCCTTTGTTGTACCATTCTTTTCTTCCACTCTCTGGAGCTTTGAGTGAATTCCTGCACCCTGGGGATTTTGCTAGTTATGAACAGGTTTAGATACGCATTTTTGTAGTACCAGAGAGCTTGGAGGTTTTGGTGCATAAATCCAGGAGTGAAATAGAACAGTTGAAAGACGCATTACTTTCTTGTTCCCAGTGCCACTGCTGTTGAGCAGGAACAGAGGGAATGTAGGTAAGCAGTAGGGCGGGCTGCTGCTGGTGCCATGTGGAGGTATTGATGAGTGGTTTGAGGTCTGCTAGTTCTTCTATGGTTAAGTGGACTCTTTTGTAGAGAATGGCCTTACTTTCTCATTATTCCTCAGACACTGAGTCCAGACAACAGTGAACTCTATGGACACTCAAACTTACTTTCAACAGAGAATGCATTAAGGAAAACTCCCCATCCTGATTCCATCTTTATTCACGATTTCTTTTTTTCTGTGAAAAGAGATGTTCCAACAACTGTTACTAGATAATATTTATGGTGGTGCCTCAGAAAGGTAGCAATACACACAGTGCATGCATGTAACAGTTCTTGACTGGTCAACAAATGTAAAGGATATTACACACAAGTGAATATTTCATTTATGGATAATTGTTAGGAGGCTCCAAAATATGACATCTTCCAGGTGTATGAACTGACTGATTCCTTTGTTTAGAATATGCTCCACAGCAGATGCCTAGATTAGTGCTGGCTGATCCAAACTATGGTAAATTTGGGTGGTTTCCACAAAGCCATGTTTATATTTCATTTCGATTTCTCTTTCAAAGCTGACCTCCCTATGACCTGTTGAAGTTGTGTCTGTTGGGATGCTAATTTTAGCTTGTCTGCAGCTGTTTTCCCTTTAGTGTTTAATGAAATATGTTCTCATCTTGATACTCATAGGTTTTTATGCATGACTCTTGTTAAGATAACAGTGTATTATGCACTTCAACCTATGAGCAGTCAGGTAAAACTGTGCTTGCAAAGTTTTCTGTGACACAGCTAGCTATTTAAGAATATTCTGTTTGGTTAAAATACTGTTTTGGTTATAGACCTTGCAGTACTGTTACTTGTCATTCTTTTTCTTCTGTGCATAGATTTAAGTGCAGTCTTCCAGCCTTTGCTTTGCACAGTGGTTTTCTCTTCAAATATGATGTGGCTATACGTGGTTCTAGGTGCTTTTTTTTTGAGTTTAAAAGGAGCTAAAGTGCAGAATTTTACTGAGCAGTTGATTATTCTTTGTCTTCCTCATGCGTCTACCCTACAGTTGTACATATTTTCTTAATCTTCGGTATTTATCTTCAATGTGCCTTTGCTTCTCTTCATTTCGCTAATCACTCCAGTTTTGTACTATACAGGAAGTCTTTCCCTATTTGTGATTTTTAGTAACTATCTGGAAAAACCTGAAGAAACCAGTAAAACTCCTTAATGTCTAAGTGACAGTTCTACAGTGTGTAGTCTCCTTTAAGAGTTTAGAAACATAAAGAAACAGAACTTCTGCCATTACTGGTTGAAACTATGACTTTATACTGTTGATGCTCTACTAAGGGAGCAGATTTCTGAGATGGTGCCTCACAGTAGAAAACTTAGTGCTATGGAGTATGATTTGGAATCTCCATCCTTGGAAATATTAAAAAGCTGCCTGGACACAGTCCTAGACAACCCTCTCTAGCTGACCCTGTTTAAGCAGAGGGATTTGACTGGATGATCTCTTGAGGTCCCTTTCAACCTAAATGTTTCTATGATTTCTGTGTACTGAAAATGCATAGTATCTTATAATAGCCACTTTCTCTGCCCATGAATCAAGAGGGAGAACAGGAAAATATTCAGTTTGTTTTACATAATCTATGCTATTTATTTTTCTATTTATAGTATGCTAAATATGAACAATGAATGCCAGTTGTTCATCCTTGTTCATCCTTGTTCATCCAGTGATGTTGACTTGTAATAATTTTGACCCATTGTGTATTGCAGGGTCTTTTTAGAAATAGGTGAAATTGAAACCAAAACTGGCCAGATAGAAACTTTCTGACAGAGTTTTTAGTATTAGAAAGCAGGCATTCTTTATTGCAGTGCGCTGGTCACCTGGAGGATATTTGCTCTAATGGAGTGCCCTGAGCATCAGGTGAACAGAGGTTTTATCATACACACTGGTTACATATTCATTAGCTATCCCCACTTCCTTGACTTTAGTTTACATAGTTGCACCCCTTATCAGAAGTCCTTATATGGTTCTATGGGATCTGTCTTAAATGTCCAGTGTCCTTTTTAGATAGCTGTTCCTCGACCCCCACTTTTGTGTAAGTGCAATATTGTTGTTTTGCATAACTTCTTTGTTAGCCTTGCAGAGCTGAGCTGGCATCCTGCTTGAATTTTCATGGCTTCTCTTTGCCTAAGTTACATCTTTTATCTATTTCTTCAAGGTTGTGCTGTTCTGTTCTACTGTCCTTGATAAGAGTAAAATGTTCTGTTCTACTGTCCTTATCAAAATGGAATTCAGAATTTAAAAAATCTTCTTCTTAGCTGTATAAACTCTTTTTTTTTCTTTAACAAGAAATTTTAATAGCTATAAATACAATTTACTTGCTTTTTTCCCACCTCATTTTTATTCATCATCACCTCAATTGCTGTGAACATCCGGAATGGATGTTTGCAGAGGGGAAAGGGGTTAGAGGAAGTTATTTGTATGTGATAAATTATATTTAAATAATTACAGGAATGTTATCCCAATGCAAATCTGAGTGTAGTCTCCTTAGTGAGATGGAAAAATAAGCTTTAGGAACTTTTTTAACCACTTCCATCCTGCTGACACTATGATAATGGCAAAAAAGTGCAGTTATTTAAGAGAGATATTTTTCCTATATTATTTTTCCTGGAGGGTGTTTATTTTGCATTTCTCGTTTGATTGTCCACTTGGACCTGATTGTGTTTTCTTTTACACTGGACTTACTCTACTGACTTCCGGAGGGGAAGTTATTCCTCATATTCAGAAAAGAAGCCCTTGCTCTTTAGAAACTGATGCTATTTAAGTGGCAAATAATAGAAAACATGATACCCTAGTGCAAATTAAGACCACAAAACAAAATAAAATTGTGTTTCACAGAATCACAGAATGGGTAAAGTTGAAAGGGACCACAGTGGACCATCTGGTCCAACCTCCCTGCTCAAGCAGGGGCATCCCAGAACACATTGCACAGAATTGCATCCAGACAGTTCTTGAATATCTCCACTGAGGGAGACTCCACACCCTCTCTGGGCAATCGGTTCCTGTGCTTGGTCACCTGCACAGTAAAGTTCTTCCTCATGTTCAGGTGGAACTTCCTGTGCATCAGTTTCTGCTCATTGCCTCTTGTCCTACTGCTTGGCACCACCAAGAAGAGCCTGACTCCATCCTCTTGATATCCTCATTTCAGATACTGATAGACATTAATAAGGTCCCCTCTCCGATGCCTCTTCTCAAGGCTGAACAGGCCCAACTCCCTCAGCCAATTCTCGTAAGAGAGATGTTCCAGTCCCTTAATCATCTTTGTTGCCCTTGTAAGGCCCCAAAAACTTGCTTGAGGAGACTCTTAAAAGGTCTTATGTTTTTTTCATGCACTCTGAGTTAAACGCACAGGAGAAATAACAAGATATTCTCAAGAGGTCAAAACAACAAAAACCCTTTTATTGGCAACGTCAGAAAATTAGAGAACTTTGGTGAAAGTTTAGAGCAGCGTTCAATCAACATAAACCACTTCACAAAGCATTAACTTTAGCCCATTCAACTTAGCAAACTCCAAGCCCACCCAATTTTAAGTTATTCAAAACTCCAAGAAGAGGGAATCAGAAGAAAGAGAAAGACAGAAAAGATATAGAAAAGAACAAATATAACTATCACTCCTGGTTCCAGCAGTGTTCAGCTGATAGAAATGCCAAGAGGAGGTAGGATCGAGACGTGCTCACCTCATGCTTTAGTTTAAGTACCCTTTGGCTTTCCTGGGCCCTTCCCCCAGGTGGGACTTCTGGTCATTTGGCCACTCTGGGGCTAGATTTGGGCTCCAGAGGTAGGGTGTGGAGCATTGTCTCTGGTGTGCCAGTGATTGGTGACAACTGCAAGGCTGGGATACAGGCCCAGGAGGGGGTGTGGAATGTGAGGGGCAGGGCATTACCTCACCAAAGGCAAGGCCCAACCTGCCCCTTTTCCCCCACACATGTACCGAAAATGTTTTGAGCCAGCAATCCTTCTAGTTTCTCATAGCCCTCCACTGGACCTGCTCTAGGAGCTCCATGTCTTTCTTGTACTGAGGAGCCCAGAATTGGACACAGCACTCCAGATGTGCCTCACCAGGGCTGAGTAGAGGGGCAGGATCATCTCCATTGACCTGCTGGCAATGCTCTTCCTAATGCACCTGTATTGGGTTTACGTGGCCAGGTTTTGGAAGCAGGGGGCCTACAGTGGTGGCTTCTTTGAGAGGCTGCTAGAAGATTCCTCCATGTCCAGCAGAGCAAATCTCTGGTGGCTCCAAAGACAGATGTGGTGGTGGCCATGTCTGGGTCAATTAGAAATGGTGGTAACACCTCTGTGATAACATATTTAAGAAGAAAAACCAGTTCTTGCACAGTGGGAATTGTCACCAGAGAAGAGGGGTGAGAATATGTGAGAGGAACAACCCTGCAGACACCAAGGTCAGTGGAGAAGGAAGGGGGCAGGAGGTTCTCCAGGTGCTGGAGCTGAGATTCCCCTGCAGCTCGTGGTGCAGCCCATGGTGAGGCAGCTCTGCCTCTGCAGCCCGTGGAGGACCACGAGGGTGCAGAGATCCACCCGCAGGCCATAGAAGAGCCCCACGCCAGAGCAGGTGGATGTCTGAGAGGAGGCTGTGACTCCATGGGAGGCCTGTGCTGGAGCAGGGACCTGCAGACCCATGAAGAGAGGGGCCCATGTTGTAGCAGATTTCCTGGTAGGACTTGTGACCCCATGGGGGATCCATGCTGGAGCAGGATGTGCCTGAAGGACTGACCTTGTGAAGGAGGGACCCACATTCCAGCAGTTCGCAGAGAACTGTTGCTTGTGAGATGGATTCATGTTGGAGAAGTTAATGGATAACTGTTTCCTGTTGGAGGGACCCCATGCTGTAGTGGGGGAAGAACTCTTCTGCCTGAGCAGTGGCAGAAACGTTGTGTGATGAGCTGACCATAACCCCCATTGTCTCCCTGTGCCACTGGGGAGAGGAGGAGGTAGTGCTGGGAAGGTGTTTTTAAGCTCTTATTTTACTTCTCATTATACTGCTCTGATTTTTTCAGTAACAAATTCAATTCATATCTCTAATTAAAGTCTATGTTGCTTGTGACAGTATTTGGTGAATGATCTCTTCCAGTCCTTAACTCATGAACTCTGAACCCTTTGTTATATTTTCTCTCCCTTGTCCAGCTGCGGAGGAGTGATAGAGAGGCTTTGGTGGGTGCCTGTCATCCAGTCAGGGTCAACCCACTACAGCACCTTAGGATACCATTGGCCTTCTTGACCACAAGGGCACTGCTGGCTCATGGACAGCTTGTTGTCCACCAAGATCCCCAGGTCTTTCCCTGCAGAGCTGCTTTCCAGCAGGTCCCCCACAGCTTGTACTGGTGCCTGGGGTTGTTCCTCCCTAGGTGCAGGATGCTGCGTTTGCCCTTGTTGAATTTCAGATTATTCTTTTCTGTCCATCTCTCCAAGCTGTCAAGGTCCTTCTGAAGGGCTGTTCAGAACTCTGGGATATCAGTCACTCCTCCCACCATTGTATCATCAGTGAACTTGCTGAGGAGGCATCTACCCCTTTATCCAGGTCACTGATCAATAAGATAAACAGTACTGGGCCCAGTACTAAACCTTGGGGGAAACCACCAGTGGCAGGCCTCCAACTAGACCCTGTGCCACTGATCATGACTTTCTGGGATCTGCTGTTCAGCCAGTTTTCAATCCACCTCAGTGTCCACTCATCTAATCCATTGTGATGGTTTTGCATGGAAGTGGTTTTTTCAAAAAAGTTAAAGCAAACCCAGTCAGGGGCTAGGTTTGAATATTGACATCTGGTGTAGCCATTAGAAAGGTGACACGCCTCTGTGAATACACAGGGTTAAAATCAAAGAAATCTCAGGAAAAGCCCTTTTTTTTTTTGGAACAGGTAACGGGCTGGCAGGGCTGGCCCTGCTCCGCCGCGTGCACCCCCCCTCAGGCCTGGCATGGCCAGCCGGGTCCTGCCACTGCAGCAGTCCCGGCCGGATCGGGCCCAATGGCTCCTGGGCAGGGAGAGGGGAGGAGAGTATGCCCTGTCCCAGCCAGATCAGGCCTGAGCAGCTGCTAACATCTGCCACTAAAGCCGTGGCCCGGGAGGCCTGGCAGGGCTGGGCCCTTCCCCCAGCCGCACAAGAGATCATGCAGCTGAGACCAGGAGTAGCTCTGCAGCTATGTAGAGTGGCCCCGCAGCACGGCCTGATTTTACCACCTTCAGCCACTGCCCAGAAGAATTATCATGCCTTCTGCAGGCTGTTAACTCTTTCCTTGCACAAATGAAACTTGCAAAGCACTAACCTTTCTCTGAGTGTGAGAAAAGCCAGAGTGGGGACATGTAAAGAGACAATATGAAGATATCAAAGTCAATTAAGGAAGAGTGACATCTTAGATGGAAGAGATTGAGAAGATGGCTTGGTTTTAGGCTGAAAGTCTTTTGTGAGCCAGGGTAACAGACTGTAATATACTAGAATATCCCTTTAAATCGTTGAAAAATATGCATTGGGGAGATGATGAGAGTATTCAAATTGTAGATATAAGCAAAGGCATTTGTGATGGACTAAGTAAATATTGAAGTAGCTGTGATCTTATGAGAAGCTTGACCAGAGAGAGATGAGATGAAGATGATGATCTGCCCCTAGGAAGAGAAAAGATCTCTGTTCCTAGAGATGAAGAAAAACCCTTGCTTTTGGAACCGTTCATCTTTAAAATGATACCCCATGAGTATGCATGACCCATATTGCAGTGGTGGGAGGCTGTGTAATATGGGAGGGACTTCACAACTGCAGATTTCCCAGGCGGCTGCTTTTGTGAGAATTAAAAGCCACAAGCGGACTGTTCTTTCTTGTGGAAAGTTCCATGGTAGAATAAAGAGACTTCTCTCTCTAAATGAACTGATGAAAGACTATTTTATAAGTGGTAAACTGATCTAGAGTTCCAAGTTTTGTCTTTATACATTGTCTGTGAGAAAGAAAAGAAGCTGTTGGGAGAGAGGAGGTGTTTTGAAGGTTTTATTCTGATTCTTATTAATTTTTTCTCTCTTGTAGTTTTGTTGTTAAACCTGCCTTTATACCCTTTTAAGTTTGAGCCTGCTTTGCTTCTCTCCTAATCCTGTCTCACAGCAGAAAAAGAGTAAATAATTCTAGTAGACACTCAAACCACTACACTAATTTGGGAAACAGAAATTGGCGAACGTGAAACCACTACATCCATACTTCCTGAGTTTGCTTATGAGGATGTTGTGAGAGACAGTGTTGAAAGCCTTGCTGATGTCCAGGTAGACAATATCCACTGCTCTCCCCATATCCATCCAGGAAGCTGTTTCATTGTACGAGGCAATCAGGTGTTTCAAGCATGATTTCCCTCTAGTGAATCCATGCTGGCTACTCCTGTTCATCTTCTTGTCCTCCCTGTGGATAGAGATGGCCTCCAGAAAGAGGTGCTTCATTACCTTTCCAGGGATCAAGGTGAGGCTGACTGGATGGTAGATCCCTGTGTCTTCCTTTGTGCCCTTTTTGAAGACTGGGGTGACATTTGCTGTCACTGATCATTAGAGAGAATAGATCAGTGCCTGCCCCACTGCTTCCCCTTGTGAGGAAACTGTAGATTGCTATGAGGTCTCCTCTCTGACTCCTCCAGGCTGAAAAAGCCGTGACCTCAACCACTCTTTGTATGGTGTCCCCTCTAGACTCTTCACCATCTTCATACCCCTCCTTTGGATTCTCTCTAATGGCTTAATGTCACTCTTATATTGTGGTGCCCAAAACTGCCCCCAGTACTCAAGGAGTGCAGAGTAGAGCACCTCCCTCGACCAGCTGTCAATGCTGTGCCTGATGCACCCCAGGACAGGGTTGGCCCTCCTGACTGCCAGGGCACTGCTGACTCATAGTCAACTTGCCATTGACCAAGACCCTCAAGTCCCTTTCTGTGGTGCTGCTCTCCAGCCTCTTGTTCCCCAGTCTGTCCATACATCCACGATTGCCCTGTCCCAGGTGCAGAATCTGGCACTTGTCTTAGTTAAACCTCATAGAGCTGGTGATTGCCCAGTCCTCTCATTTGTTGAGGTCTCTCTGCAGGGCCTCTCTGCCTTTGAGGGAGTCAACAGCTCCTCCCAATTTTGTATCATCAGCAAACTTGCTTAGTATCCCTTTAATTCCTGCATTCAAGTCCTTTATGAAGATGTTGAAGAGCACTGAGCCTAAGATGGAGCCTGTAATGGATCGAGTGAGAGCTTTAGGCAAGCCCTGCCTTAGGCTTGGATTTTTGGCCGGAGGTGTACTTAGGTGGCCCGCACCTAAACAGCTTTGGCTTGCAAGTTCTCAAGAATAGTAAATCAGATCTATTATAAAATTAGTTATTTATTGAATAGACAGGAGATTAACAGAAAAAAAGGCTATAAACAGAGTTACTTACAGGATAAAACAAAAGAACTACTAGTAGATTACATAAAACAGTGCACGACATAAAGGCACCTATATTATAGCTAGCAAAGAAATAGTACAGATTAGGAGTCAATGTAATTTACCACCAAACTGAGGATGGCGTACACAGTCCTTTTACTCAACCCTTGAGAGAGTAACCACAAAGTGGTGTTCTGACTTTGGGGAAATGCCCCACACATTTCCAGGGAATGTGCAGAAGACTACTTTGTGAAAGTATAGTGTAGCTTTTATAGTTTGTAAAGTGAAGTGTCTGTCAGTGAGAAATTCCAGCTTATCTTCCTACAATTAGCTTCCACAGCAAGATATTTACTGTCAGCTGGGAATGTCACCTCCATGGTGCTGAAATAACTCACTACAAGACAAGCTGTCCTGATTACTTCACCAATTAGCAAATTCATGTGAGGGGGAAGATGCCCTGAGTTATTGTACCAGCTAATCGGCAACAGATAGGCCCTCCTAGGGCAGGGAGGGACATCCTGCAACAGAGCCCTGTGAAACCCCACTAGTGACAGGTCACCAGTCTGATGTCACCCCATTTACTATAACCTTTTGTGCCCGATCTGTGAGCCAGTTCCTCACCCATCGCATGACGTGTTTATCCAGCTGTGGGCTGGACAGTTTGTCCAGAAGGATCCTGGGAGAGACAGTATCGAAAGCTTTACTGAAATCCAAAAAGATGACATCACCTGGCTTCCCTTGATGAACTAGGTGGGTTACCTTGTCATAAAAGGTAATCAGGTTTGACGAGAAGGACTTTCCTGTCATGAAGCCGTGCTGGCTGTGACTGATAACTGCATTGTCCTTCCTGTGTTTTCAAGTAACTCCCAGAATAATCTTCTCCATAACTTTACCAGGCAGAAAAGTGAGACTGACAGGCCTGTAGTTTCCAGGATCATCCTTTTTGCCCTTTTTGAAAACTGACAATTGGGACCTTTCCAGATTCCCAAGACCATTTAAAAATCACTGAGAGTGGCCTCACGAAGACATCAGCCAGGTCTTTGAGTATACTCAGATGAATCCCATCAGGCCCCATAGACTTATAGGGATCCAGCTGGAGTAGCAGATCCCGCACAAGATCAGGGTTGACTGGGAGTTTATCATTCTCGCAGGCATGGTCCTCCAGCTCAGGGCACTGGGACTCCCTTGGTTCAGCATCCATGTTGAAGACAGAGGCAAAGAAAGCATTAAACATCTCTGCCTTGTTCATGTCCCTGTTTGAGGTGACCATCCTCATCCTGGAACGGGTCAATGTTGTTTCTGCACTGTCTTTTGCTATTAGCATATTTAAAAAAGCTTTTTATTGTCCCCAAGTTCTGGCATCTTCAGCTCCAATTGAGCTTTGCCTGCATGAATTTTTTCCCTACAGTGGTGAGCAGCATCTCTGTATTCCTCCCATGTCACCTGACCTTGCTTCCACTGAGCATACACCTTCTTTTTTCGCCTTATATCCAAGAGAAGATCCCTGCTCAGCCAAGCCAGCCTTCTGTCTCGCCTGCTTGACTTCTGGCATTTGGGAATTGCTACTCCTGTGCCCTTAAGAGGTGATGTTTAAAAAGTGATCAGCACTGATGGACCCCAGCATCTGCAAAAACATTTTCCCAGGGGACCTTACTAGTTCCCTGAGCAGCTTGAAGTCTGCTCTCCTTTTGTTTAGGGTTGAAGTTTTGCTGGCACTTTTCCTTCTGTCACCAGAGGTTTAAAACTCGATTGCTTTGAGGTCGCTCTGGCCAAGGCAGCCACCAGTTGCCACTTCACTCACGAGACCCTCTCTGTTAATAAGGAACAAATCAAGGAGGGCATTTTTCCTAGGACCTGTACTTGAAGTTCTCATCCTGGTGTTTTAGGAATTTTCTGGACCTGTTTATGCCAGCTGTGTGGTGTTCCCAGTTAAATTCCAGCAAGTTCAAGTCCCCCATAAGGACAAGGGCAGTTGATATGTAGATGTCCCTTAGTTCCTCAAAGAATAGTTTGTTGGCATCATTGTCTGGGCTAGGAGGTCTACAGCAGACTCCCACAATGACATCCATGTTATTTGTCTGCCCCTTGATTCTTACCCAGAGATTCTCAACTGTTTTGCTTATGACAATGATGTCATATCTCTGGGACTGGGTCAAAGCTTTGAGCTACTCTTGTTTGTTTCTCATGCTGTGTGCGTTGGTACAGCAACATTTCAAGTGTGGTTTGTTGTAGCCGACACTTCGTGGAGCAGATTGAGGGATCCCACTAGCGCTCAGTTCCTCAAGTTTTGGCGTGCTATCCCACTGCTTGTCACTGGCATGCCTGGTTTTGTCCCTTTCCCCCTTCAAGTCTAATTTAAAGCTCTATCAACAGGCCCTGCTAGCTCCTGTTCTAGAACCCTTTTTCCCCTCTGAGAAAGGTGCATCCTGTCAGGTGTCAGTAGACCAGGTGTTGAATAGACCATCCCATGGTCAAAACCCCCCAAATTTTTCTGGTGACACCAGCCTCGGATCCATGTGTTGACCTGATGGATCTGCCTGTTCCTTTCAATATTCTTCCTGGCTACTGGAAGGCTCTAAGAAAACACTACCTGTGCTCCTGATCCTTCAACCAATTGTCCCAGGGGCCTGAAATCCCTTTTGATTGCCCTTGGACTTCTCTTTGTTATCTTGTCACTTGAAGAACTGATACCAGTGAATAATCAGCGGGCCATACTAGACTGGAGAGTTTTCCAGTAATGTCCCTTATCCAGGCCCTAGGAAGGCAGCAGACTTCCCTGTGGGATGAGTCCATTTGGCATATTGAGCCTTACATTCCCCTCAAAAAGGACTTGCCTACAATGATTACCCTACTTTTTTTCTTTGTGGAGCTAGTTGTAATACATGGGGTTGGCTGACTCACCCCAGACAAGTCCTCAGATGGTCCTTCTTCTACCTCATCATTTTCCTGGCCCTCAGTTTCCAGAGCCTCATACCTGTTCCATAGGGGCACCTGGAAGGGAAGGGAGGCTGGGAGGGGATTTGCCTGCCACCCCAAGCAGGGACCTGCCTCCCTTGCTCCTATCCCTTAGGTCCCCTCCTGCCTGTTGGAGAGATGGTAGGGGATCCTCCACTCCCTGAGGTGAAGTTGGCTGGTACACCTGCCTCAGTTGGTAGAGTGGCTCCATCAATCTCCTCAGATGCCCTAATAGTTCTTAACCTTTCTACTTCCTCTTTAAGTTGTACCACCAGACTGAGCAGATCATTGACCTGCTCACACCTCACACAGCTATTGTCTCTGCTGCCTTCTGATTCCAATGCCAAGCTCTGTGTGTTTCCCTGCACAGATGTGGAGAGAATGAAGTGTTAGAAATAAATCAGTTCAGACTGACGTTCTTCGCAGGCTGGGGGAGCTTATGTGTGAAGCTGGGGGCTTCCATTGTATTCTGCCCCATTCGGCCTCAAGTGGAAAGACAATGAAAGGAGGGCTCCCTGTATAATGGTAACAATAGTGCTCAGTGCTGAGAGGGGTCAGCTCCACAGAAACTGAGAGAAGGGAGCTGTGGTTAATATAATGCAAAAAGCTGAATGCACTGATAGAGAGCATACGTTGCAAGCACTGATACTGTTTTGATGTGAATTTTAGGAGTTCTTAACTAATTTTACAAAAATAAGTTTAATTAAAATCTCTGGTATTTTATGTATACTTGCTACAGCAGGGGCATTTTTCCTCCTATCTCTGAAGATTCTAATAATTTTGGGTTTAAAGGGAAAATAGATAATTTTTGCAGTGTGATAGTATTGGCAGTGAAGTAAAATTACCTGAATGATAAGGCTACCCAAAAGTAGAAAGTAAAGATTGATTTGTGGGGTTTGTTTATTCATTTGTTTAACTTTTTTTCCCAGTTCTTTGTGTTTTAGAATAAACTTAGACATACAGTCACACTCTCTGTATCTGACAGGAATCTCTGATTACATTCATACAAAAGGTCAAGAGAAATGGACCTTTTGACAGATGCAACACTATGTTGGGAGCTGGTGGTCAGTAAGATATATTGAGATGGGGGAAGCCACAACAGGCATCACATTCAGTGCTGGGAGGAGCAGCAACCTGACCTGTTTGTGTCCAACAGTGAGAGCAGTTTTGCTTCAGTGCAAAGCCATTTAGAAGGAAACTGCTTAGGCAACATCAGATGGTACAGCAAGCAGCTGGTAGGGAATACTTGGAAGAAACTATACCCTGTTTCATAACATGTTCCTTCCTTTCATTCTTCTATATGTTAGTTTTGCTGTCTTCCTAAAACATCATTTAGGAAAGGGTATCCCCTAAAAGGTTCTAGATAAAGAATTTGTCTTGACTGTTTTCTGTTCCTTTAAAAATCTGTATTCACATTTTGTGCTATTCCATATACAGATTAGATTTGTGCCATTACAGGAGAACAGATGAAAAGGCTTAAAAATGCTCCTTTTAATCACAGAGGAAAGCAATTACATATTTGAGGAAAGAGCACTGAGAAGTTAAATGAAAAGTTAGATCTTGAGGAAAAGTGCTATCTATGGAATAGCACAACATACTGTTTTTAATGTATTACCTAGTAAAACTCTTTGTCAAGTTAAAGTAAGTTAAAACAATTATATGTAAAGTAAATCAAAAGTAAGTTAATTCAGGACAAGAAGAAATGGCCTCAAGTTGCACCAGGGGAGGTTTAGATTGAGTACTAGGAAAAATTTCTTCAATGAAAGGGTTGTCAAGCATTGGAACAGACTGCCCAGGGAAGTGAATGAGTCACCATCCCAGGAGGTATTTAAAAGATGTGTAGATGTGGCACTTATGGATATGGTTTAGTGGTGAACTTGATAGTGTTAGGTTAATGGTTAGGCTTGATGGTCTTTTCTAACCCAGATTATTCTATTATTCAATCGCTTTTAGTATCATTGAGGATTTTGGCCTGCTGTTAAAAATGCATTAATATTTTCTTGAATTACTGAAAAGTAAAACCTGAGCTTTGCTCCTCAGCTGGTGTAAGTGGTTATTCAATAGCACCTCACATCATTGCTGGGGATGGGAGGAAGGGAGTCTCTTTTAAAGATAAGGGGTTCCTTTCGGTTGAGTAAGCGTGGCAGAGGGAGCAGTGTGGTAACCCTGGTTCTGAGCATTTTGCATGTGAATCACTCATCTCTTTATTGTATGCTTTTGTTATTAATATTGTTGCTTTTATTGTTAGTTTTCTTCTCTGCTGTTTCCAGTAAATTGTTCTTATTTCAACCTGTGATCTTCACCTTTTGTGTCTCCAACTCTCCTCTCCAGCCTGCCACAGTGGGGAGGGGGAGCGAGTGAGTGAGCAGTGTGTGGTTTGAAAAGTCTCAGTGGGAGCACTAAATTGGGGAGTACCATTCCTAAACCACAACAGCCTTTTTTGGCATGAAATATGGGACATGAAGGGTTGAGGTAACAACAGATCTGACCACAGTGGGTTGAAAACAAATTTGATCTAAGCACTTGCTGTATTAGGTACAGAGCCACTGGTCACTGTGTCGCTTGATCTGTTCATGTGGGTGTGCTACCTAACCTTGTATATATTCCCCTATGTGCTCCTCATGGTGCTCTTTTTCAGAATAGGGAGAGGGATCAGGATTGCTTTGTTACTGTACTGTGTAATATCAGTTCATGACATAACATCAAGGGCAATGAGGATCATTTGGGATGTGTATTCAGTGTTGGTCTCCTACCTTTACCTTGGGCACTACCTTTGGAAGTCCATTAATAATTGTACCCTGCCTGTGGGGGTTCCCTGTTCCAGGGGAGGATGATTTTCCCCAGCCTTTCACCTTCTTTTCCTCCTTCAGGCCTGCTACAGCAGCTTTTGAGAATTTTGAATTCCCTTTGGATGTTAAGGAAAGCATGTTCTTGTTGCTAGGTCTGCTATGTCTCCTCAGTATGATCTTGGTCCTTCCTGGAGTCTCTGGCAGAAAGCACCAGGGGAGACTCAAGAAGGACTCCTGGGGTTCTGGAGTCAGGGATACAAAGGATCCAAGACTTGTTACACTCCAATTGAAAAAGAGACACTGGCAGCTTATGAAGGGATTTGAGCTGCTTCAGAAGTAATTGGCACTGAAGCACAGCTTTTTCTGGCACCCCAACTGCCAGTGCTGGGCTAGATGTTGAAAAGGAAAGTCCCTGCCACACATCATGCCACTGATGCTACGTGAAGTAAGTGGATCACTGATCACACAACGAACTCTAATAGGAAACTGTAATCACCCATAGATTATGGAAGTCATCACAAACTGGCCCGAAGGTGAAAATTTTGGACTAACATCAGAGGAGGAGGAGGATGTGACTTGTTGAGGAGGCTCCACCATATAATTAGCTACCAGAAAATGAAAAGCTATACACTCTCTTTACTGATGGTTCCTGCCATATTGTAGGGATACATTGAAAATGTGGTATGGTGTCCTACACAGCGAGTTGCAGAAGCTATTGAATGACAAGGTGGATCAAGTCAGGTTGCAGAACTGAAAGCCATCCAGCTGGCTTTGGATATTGCTGAACGAGAGAAATGACCAGCGCTCCACCTCTATACTGACTCGTGGATGGTGGCAAGTGCTCTGTAGGGGTAGCTTGACCAATGGAGAAAGACCAATTGGCAACACAGAGGGAAGCTCATCTGGTCTGCTGAATTGTGACAAGACATCACTGCCCAGGTAGAGAAGTTGGCTGTAAAAGTCCCTCATGTAGATGCACATGTACCCAAGAGTCAGGCTACTGAAGAGCATCACAAAAATGGACAGGTGGATTGGACTGCCAAGACTAAAGTATCTCAGGTGGATCTGGACTGGCAGCATAAGGGTGGATTATTTCTGGCTTAGTGGGCCCATGACACCTCAGGTCATCAGGGAAGAGATGCAACATAAAGATGGGCTCATGATCAAGGGGTGGACTTGACCATGGACACCATCTCCCAGGTTATCCATAACTATGAAACATACTGCAATCAAACAAGCCAAGCGAGTAAAGCCTCTGTGGTATGGGGGATGATGGTCAAAATATAAATATGGGGAGGTCTGGCAGATTACATCACACTCCTGCAAACCCGCCAAGGCAAGCATTACGTGCTTACATGTTGCCCTGATGCAAAAGCCTTTTGATTGTTACAGTCTTGAACTGGAGTTTCTCACGCAGCTTCACAAAAACAATATGTATTTTTAGCATTTATCTATTGTTTACATTTTTCTGCTATGGGTGGAGAAATGTGATGGACGGTGATGTTCACCATCCAGGTCAAGAGGTGGCAACCTGTGTAGCCAATCTCTGGCCTTTTGTAAAAATGTATATATGGAGTCAGATTTATAGAATAAAGAAGGAGAAGCCTTCCCTTGACCTGCTGCGTGCCTGCGTCTGCCTCGTTCCTTGGGTCATCCCTGCACCTGCCACACACAATAGTAGAAACTGGATGGCTGGATTCGTACCCTGTGCTTCACGCTACTGCCTGGAACACTGTCCTGGGCCTTGAAAAGAAAGTCCAATGGTGACATTGCAGTCCTGAAAGAATTGAGTCAGACGATGGGACTCATTTTAAAAACAGCCTCATAGACAACTGGGCCAGAGAGCATGGTATTGTGTGGGTGTATCATATTCCCTATCATGCAGCAGCTGCTGGGAAAATGGAACAGTATGATGGACTGTTAAGGACCACATTGAAAGCAATGAGTGGTAGGACTGTCAAACATTGGAATCTATATTTAGCACAGGCCATCTGGTTAGTTAACACCCAGGGCTCTACCAATTGAGCTGGCCCTGCTGAATCAAAACCTCCACATACCATAGAAGGGGATAAAGTCCTCATGGTACATATGAGGAATGTGTTAGGGAAGACAGTTTGGATTAGTCCTGCCTCAAGCAAAGGCAAACACATCTGTGGGATTGTTTTTCCTCAAGGACCCAGGGTGCACTGTGGGTTATGCAGAGTGACAGGGAAACATGATGTGTACCTCAAGTGGATTTGATTTTGGGAGGGAACAATCTGTAATGTTGGATTGTATAATAATGGTTGCTGAATGACACTGCCACTGTGCCATAACTCCCAGGGTCAATGAGGATGGACTGCTCCAGATACACCTGTCATGAACTCCTAATTCAGCACTCAGCCAACAGGACACCAGTCCTCCTGCCCTGGAAGACATCTAGGACAGATAGAACCCACAGTCATGGACCAAATGAACTCAACAGACATCTTGGAGGGATGGCCATTGACTATGGAAATGATACCTGTGCTTGTGTATAGATATGTATGTGTGTGTATATATATATAGTTGGAAAGTGTGGGATCTGGTCATGACATAGATGGCATAGAATAAGTATCTTTGTTTAAATGGTGTCTTGGGTTAATTTCTGCAGTATCCAGGAGGGGGCATGGCCAGGGCTGGAGGTTATTCTATAGCACCTCAGTCATTGCCAGGGGTGGGGGGGGGGGAAACTGAGTCTCTTTCAGGGAGAAGGGAGTCCTTGCAGTCGAGTAAGCATGGCAGAGGGTTTCTCTGAGCATTTTGCATGTGAATCACTTGTCTGTCTCTTGTATACCTTTCTTATAAATATTGTTGCTTTAACTGTTCGTGTTTTTCTCTCATTGCTCTTTCCAGTAATTTGTGATCTTTGTGCCTCCAATTCTCCTCTCCATCCCACTTCAGGGAGAGGGGTGAGGGGAGTAATTGAGCAACAATGTGGTTTAGATAGTCTCAGTGGGAACACTTAATTGAGGAGTACCATTCCTAAACCATGACAAATGGTCAACAAGGACAGCAATTGTGATGGTGGTTTTTTATCATGTGGACACCTGCCCATTAGGAAATAGATTGAGACCACCACTTGCTTTCGCATAAGTTATAAGTGGCTGTGAGGCTGTAAGCTATTTTGCACAATTAAATGAGTAGAAAAATCAGTGCAGGTAGCAAAAATGTTAGAATATAACCCTCATGGACTTGTGAGATCTCTCCTTAGCACTGTTAGAATGACAGAACATACATGATAATGTCTTAAAATCAGTTGTTAATAAATTCAGAGACTGACCACATAAACCAAAATCAGTTCTGACTGTACAAGCAAGCAGCATTTAACAAGTTTTAAGATACATACATACCCATTAGTCCTCTTTCTTGTGCTGAATAACCTTAAATTTCAATGAAAGCAGTTTTCAAGTCTTCCAGACTTTTTACTTCTGTACTCTGCCAATCAGACCTAGAGAAAGTATTTTTAAAAATAATTCTAAGGATACTTCTCTCTCACCTGTGTTTCTGTTAGGAAAAATCAGGTTGCTTACTAATACTGTCTGTGTACAGAAAAACTTTATTCTGTTGCTGACAAAGAACATGATAATCAGAACACACAAGCTCAGACATTCAAAGACAGAACTCCCTTGAGAGCAGGCAGCTTTAAATCAAAAGTCCATTATTTTTACATGCCCAGTAAGAGGCAGGGTAATATTTATAATCTGCCAGAAAACTTCAGTTCTTGTAACTTGATTTCTTTTTAGGAGTTTTCAGTCCTGTGTGATTAATAATTGGCCATTACATTTTATTGTCTTGAAGTATGTGCTATTTTAGCAATACAAATGGAAATTGCAATTATTGTCATTAAATATTGCCTTTTGTTATGTGACAGGTATAAACTTTTTTAATCCTGGTGCACACTTAGCACAGGGACCTGAAGCTGTGTCTGTCTGGTTTATCTGCATACCATTGGAATGGACTGAAACTAGTTTTGTTGTGCTGTTTTTGAGAAACCAGTTGTCTTGGGGTGACTTTATGATACTGTATCCCCTATCATCTGCTTTATGCCCAGACATGGGTCCTGCAGCTTTAAGCTAGGCCCAGGGAAGGGGGGGGAAACCAGTGGAATTCTTTCTACGGTATGTGTTTAAACACAGGTACTCCTCTGCTTCTTTCTTGAGAGAGAGGGAGCAAATACATTCTTTGCTTTTAGCTAGCTTCTTGTTCATTAGCTGAGGCAAGAAATATTTTCCCAGGACTGTGGCTTCTTCTTCTGGAACTGTTCAGCTTTGCTCTTGTCTGAAAAACCAGACCATCACTGGGAGCCCCACATCGTGGCCCAGCAGGGGGAGGCTGCAGGGATACTGCATTCTGGCTAGAGACCTCAGGAGAAGCCGAGCAGGACTCTAAAATCCACCAGCTTTCTCCACAGCGAGGTTTATTATCTAACATTATTCATTCTTTTTCCCGTGCCTGCAAGCACTCTGCTTGTTAAATAAACAGTTTTTTTCACTTTCCTCCAAGAAATTCCTTTCAGTGGGGGGGAAGGTAATGCTGAATTCTATCTTCTTCAGAGGAGATGCCCCTTTCAGGACGTTTCCTCCTAACTTGTCTCAAACCGAGACACCAGTACACACATGTAATAGAGATGGCATATAGGAACAGTACTAGGAGAGACTAAGTGAGAAAGAGGAGTAGAAGGAAGCCTTTAATGGCAAATTTGAGAAAGACAGAGTATGTACAAGGCTGGGGAGAGAGGTAGAATAAGAGAGACCCTTCCTGGTTACCATCCCAGCAGGGAGAACGTGCTGAATGGAGAGAAGGCAAGGTGTCTAGCTTCCCCATGGGTGCTTGCCCACTGCGGAGTGCTGGAGGTGGCATGGCATAGGAGAGCTTGTGTAGTCTCCTTGCAAGTACAAATTGGTTTTGCCTTTGTCTGCACATTGTTGCTTTTGGGGTTTGATAGTTGTGTTGCATTGACCCTGGCTAGATGCCAGGTTCCCACCATTCTGCTCTATCACTTCCCTCTGCAACTGTATAGAGGAGAGAAAATATAATTAAGGGTTCATCAGTTGAGATAAGGACCAGGAGAGATCACTCACCAAATACTGTCATGGGCAAAACAGACTCAGCTTGGGGAAATTACCCGAATTTATCACTAATCAAAATCAGAGCAGGAAAATGAAAAGTAAAATGAATCATAAAAGCACCTTCCCCCCACCCCTCTCTCCTTCACAGCTCTACCTTCTCCCCCCAGCAGTGCAGAAAGACAGGGAATAGGGGTTATGGTCAGTTCATCACATGTTTCTGCCACTGCTCAGAGAGAAGAGTCCTTCCCCTGCTCCACCATGGAGTCCCTCCCATGGGAGGCAGTTCTCCATGAACTTCTCCAGTGTGAGTCCTTCCTAAGGGCTACAGTTCTTCATTAACTACTTCCAGCATAGATCCCTCTCCACAGGGTGCAGTCCTTCAAGAACAGCCTACTCCAGTCCAGGTTTCCCACAGGGTTACAAGTCTTACCAGGAAACCTGCTCCAGCGTGGGCTCCTCTTTCTATGGGTCTGCAGGTCCCTGCCAGGACCCTGCTCCAGCGTGGGCTTCCCACAGGGTCACAGTCTTTTTCAGGCATCCACCTGCTCTGGTGTGAGGCTCCTCCACAGGCTGCAAGTGGATCTCTGCATCCCCATGTTCCTCCATGGGCTACAGAGGCACAGCTGCCTCACCATGGTCTTTACCATGGGCTGCAGGGGAATCTCAGCTCTGGTGCCTGGAGCACCTCCTGCCCCTCCTCCACTGACCTTGGTGTCTGCAGAGTTGTTCCTCTCACATATTCTCACTCTTCTCTGAGTGCAATTACATCTGGACAATAACTCTTTTTTCCTTTTTAAGTATGTTATCAAAGAGGTGATACTGTCACTGAAACTGTGGGAAAAACAAAAACCCTCCAACAACATTTTAATGTTAGAGAATGAAGGCATTACTTTATTTTGGCCAGGATATTGTTCTGTCCAGGATGTGCAACAGAAATCATTTCATCCACTCATACCCTGGGTGTGCAGAGAAAATCATTCCATGACACGTGAGTTTTACTAGATTTTTCTCAAACTTAATACAGTTCAAAACTCATAGAAATACATTGGTTTAATATTCATTGCTCCCAAGTTGCTTAGTTCTTAGTATTTGGTTTCCTATGGGACCTGGATTTCTTCGCCTCTGACATTAATTAGGTCCACACTCCTTGATTTTTTTATTAGCCTTTTTCAGACCAGGTGTCTCCAACCATGCCGGGGGCAGCGTCTAGGGTAGATGGTCATTGATGTTTGCTGATGGTCGTTATCTTTTTGGATATATTTTGGGCTACTCCCAGTCTGTTAAGATCATCTCTGTTGAGTGGTGCAACATCCCCTAAAAAACCCCTTTAAAATTACTTTCCCCAAGGCAAAGGCAAACCAAGCCTGACTAGAGAAATAAAATTTTAAAAAAATTAAACTTGGTATATTTTCCAGCAGTACTGCCATCTCTGATTGGCTCAGCCTTGGGCAGCAGCAAGTCCATCCCGAAGCCAGCTGGCATTGGCTCTGTGGGATATGCAAGAAGGTTCTAGCAGCTTCTCACAGAAGCCACCCCTGTAGCCCCCCCATCGCTATCAAATCCTTGCCATGAAAACCCAATAGAATAGTAAAGGTTAAGTCTCAAGTGGCTGCATCGGGGTATATTTCTCAGTCTGTGCTTTTATACAGCTACTAAGTCATGAAGTTGATGGTGGACATTATTTTATCCCTCTCTAGTCCCAATCTAGTGATAATAGGTATTGCAAATTGCACATGTTACCTGCATTGGACATTGCTCAAGCAGTAATCAAAACATTATAAGGGACACTGATCTATACATATGATTTATCAAAAAAGGTCAGTATCCTCTGGAGATATAAAATTTATGTGAGTTGTCCATTACTATTCCTGAGCATCCTGTTCCCATGCTTGACAACACTTTCCATGACGAAATTTGTCCTAATATCCAATCTAAACCTTCCCTTGTGCAACTTGAGGCCATTTCCTCTTGTCCTATCGTCTGTTTCTTGGGAAAAGAGACCAACATCCATCTTGTTACAGCCTCCCTTCAGGTAGTTGTAGAGAGCAATAAGGTCTCCTCTGAGTCTCCTTTTCTCCAGAATAAACAGCCCCATTTCCCTCAACTGCTCCTTGTAAGACTTGTTCTCTAGACCCTTCATCAGCTTCGTTGCCCTTCTTTGGACATGCTCCAGCACCTCAATGTCTTCCTTGTAGTGAGGGGCGCAAAACTGAACAAAGTATTTGAAGTGCAGCCTCACCAGTGCCGAATACAGAGGGGCAATGACTTCCCTGGTCCTGCTGGCCACACTATTTCTGATATAAGCCAGGATGCCATTAACCTTCTTGGCCACCTGGGCACACACTGGCTCATGTTCAAATGGCTGTTGACCAACACCTCCACATGCTTTTCTGCCAGGCAGCTTTCCAACCACTCTGCCCCAAGCCTATAGCATTGCATGGGGTTGTTGTGACCCAAGTGCAGGATCTGGCACTGAGCCTCGTTGATTCCTTTTGAACTAGACAGCAAATTAATAAGTACTTTTGTCTGTCACTCACTGCCTCCTTTAGGATCAAGATCTGCTGGTGTAGCAGAGGTCAAATATAATCCTACAGCTATTCAGTATGAAATAGACTGACGTTTCTAGTAGCAGGTTCCAGAGTTTTTTATAAGCAGGTTAATGGAATACCATGTAAATGTTGAACACTAATTGTGAGAAAAGTATAGATAAGAAAACAACATTTGAGGTACAACATGAACTGAATGACTCAATGTAATGAGATTCCACGGGCCTCCCCACTTATTGGTGACAAGGTCTTGTACCATTACCTTGGGTTTGGGCAACTGATTATCACTGGATGATTGTAGTGATAGAAAGTGATTTAAAATGACTGGGTTCTGGGACTTCTCTAATACTCTCAAATGATTTAGTGTATAGATAGCTTTAGCTACCCTGCTCTGTGGCAGTTCATCACACATTCCTCCCTTTTGTTTTTCAAGTTTATGTTTTAAAGTGCCATATGCTCTCTTCACAATGACTTGTCCTGTTACTAGGTCCTTTACTTGGGCTAGGATTAAGGGGTTCAGGCATGCTTGGGTTTGTGGGTCTTCCATGGGGGGCAGTCCCATAAGTTGAGAAATCCCTGCCCCAAAACATGGGTCCTGCTGTGAAGCTCTTGAATTTTGCAGTCCCTGGTCTTTTGCATAAGACCTCCAGGCTGATTCAAACAACATATATTGCACTGGAGTACAGAGTAATTTTGCAATTTGCTTCATATCATAGGGGGTTAATTCACTAGCAGTTATAAATCAAAGCATATTTGCAACAGCAGGTGACCCTAGCCCATGTTTAGCAGCCAGTTGGTGTAGCTCTGAAAGGATTTGCCAGTTAAAGGGTACGTACTTGTCAGGTGTTGTCCCATTACCTTGTATAATTGGGAATGCTGCAATTGCTCCCCCCCCCCCACTGCCAGTCTTCTGATGATGGTAAATACACGGTATGGTGATTTTATGTTTGTTGAATTTTGTTTATTAATTGGGAGATAGGATTTTGGGAGAAAAAGGTGAAACAGGTTTAACTTAAAAGTAAAAATAGATCGATTTTATTAACGTACATTAAGAAAAGAGAAAAAAAAGAAAATTGAGACATTTAAATATTTTTTTTACTACAAACTGTTTACTTTTTTACTTAACACAGAGAGAAAACTGATTTTTAGTTAGTTGCAACTATTTAAACATAATTTTGCATTATTTTGGGAGAGGAGTTTTAGAGTTTATGGAGATATATGCTACAAGAAAAGGTCTGGTGGTTTTTAATGTCACAAATCTGCAATTGTTTGGAATTTTGCAGATTCTGTGCAGTTTTACTTATATAACAGTTCTTCAAGCTGTTTATGGGTTTTTGCATGTTTGGGGTATTATTTTAAGAATGCTTTTTTAGTATAAAGTAAGGATTTTTTTTATCAATGTCCTGGGTTGACGGTGCCTCCTATCCCAATCGTGCAGCTTTATCTCTATGTACTACACTGTTATGTCTAACCGCTGCCCCCCACCCCCCTTGGTGGGGTGTTTTGCCACGGTGGGGCTACTTGTTCTTTTGCTTTGCTGCTAGCTTGGCTTGGCTGCAGGCTTTGCTTTGCTGCTGGCTTTGCTTTTTGCTTTTGCTTTTATTTTTTTTGCTTTTGCTTATTTTTGCTGCTTTCGTTTTTTTTTTTTCCTTTTTCCTCTCCCTTTTTTTCCTCTCTCTCCCCCCCCCCGAAGATCATTGGACCGGCTCCGGACCTGACCTGGGAATATCTGGGGGTCCTCGACGCCTGAAAACAGAAGCTCTGCGCCCTCCCCTCACAGCAACTGCTTGAGTATTTTTCTTTTCCCTTGTGTTGGGGAGTGTCTTTGTTTATTTGTCAATAAATAGGTTTTTTCCACTTCTCCTCCGAGGAATTCCTTCTCAAACCCAGAGCTGGGGGGGGGAAGGGGTGGTGGAGGTTTGTTTTCTGGGGGGCTCCTTCTGGAGACCTTCCCCTAATTTGTCCTAAACCAGGACAATCTTTAAAATTGTTTTTATTTCAAAAGAAATAGAGATTTTTTTAATGTTTAGGAGCTGGAGTGTTAAAATTACTTTTTTTTTAGAAGCATTTTTGTCTCAAAGATTGAGAATTCTTTATTTTTTTTTAGGAGTTGGGGACATTTTATTCAAAATTCTTAATTAAATTTTATTTATATTAGTACATACAACTTTTTGGTTAGAACTTGCATTTTTTTAAACAGCATTATGATATTACAAGAAATAGTTTATTTTTTTATAATTTACATTTAGAGAAGTTTGGTTAGAAATGTTTACTTTTTTTTCCCTAACAGTTTTTATTAGTATTTTATTGATTTTGTTTTAATGCTGTTTTTTTACATTTTAAATTACTTTGTTTTTTATGGAGGAGAGAAAAGGGTTAATGTTTTTGTTTAGAGTTTTTTTTTTTCTTAGCTGACTTTTGGAATTTTAAGGTTGTAGGTGATGGTGGGGGGGAGGGGGAGAGGGAGTATGCTTAGGAACGTTGATGGATGACTTTTTTTTACTTCTGGTTAGATCGAAAGTAACTCAAACTTGGATTAGCTCCTTGGAGCTCTGGAGGAAGTTTTTTAAGATTTTCTTTTTTTTCGGATTAGAGGTTTTGGCAGCTAAGCTAAAAACACGGCTGGCCGTTGCGGTTCTTGGCGCAGGGCTAGCACTGCTGATTTGCAATTTTTTTTTTTTTTTTTTTTTTTTTGGGGGGAAATAGGGGAGGAAGGGGGCCCTGCCCGCCCCGGCAGGTCTTGGCCAGGCCAGGCCCCCCCCCCCCCCGCGGCTTGGTCGGGCTTGGCTCTGGGGGGGCGGGCTTAGTTCGAACTTCTGACTTACAAAGTGATGTTAACTCTTCACTAGCTAGAAAAGGAAAGTACTGAGTCACCTGGGACTTTTGATTTAAGACTGGGTTTCCAGAGGCGTGTACAACACTCTTATTTGTCAGCCAAGCTGTCAATTTATGCTATAACTTCCTTAGGAAAAAAAAAACACACACCTTTCACATTTATGCTAAACTACTACACATGGGTACAGAAATTAGTTCAGCCCCCTCTATATGCCCACATTCTATCGCTTTTTGTTTTACCTCCATCCAGAAGATTACCGAGTCTCGAGTGGGGATGGTTTCTGCTTGGAACATTGATGAGGCTGGACCTGGTGTCGGCAGGGTTGCAGGGGCTTCCTCGGATTGTTGGAACCTTAACTGTAGGTGCAATGGTGCCGTGGCAGCAGCAGGAGCGGGGCTGGGAGCGGGATCCGGCGCCATGGTGCTGGTGATTCTGGCTTCCTGTGTTTTTCCGGGTATGATGTAGTGAACAACATCCGGGCATCTGTAGTGACGTCATCTCACCCCCCACCCCTGTGTTGCAGTGGCAGGCAGGCGTGGCCAGTGGAGGCGGGACGGTGGGCGCGGTTTGCGGGCTGAGCCAACCAGCTCCGGGCAGGGGCGGTCCGGGAGTTTCCATGGTGACGAGGGGCGTGGGCGGCTCCGTTGGTGGGGGGGGTGATCCTAGTAGCCGCATGGGGCTGCGTCATGGCCACGGGCTGTCAGGCCAAAATGGCGGCGTGGGCCGACCTGGGACAGCAGCTCCGCGCAGCCACGGGGCGATTTAGCCCGGTGCAGCAGCCCTGCGGCGTGGGCATAGGATGTTCCGGCGCTGCACAGCATCTCGGTGCGGGCGCACCTTCGCCGCTTGCCGTGGTTCCGCCTGCCGCCGGGGCCCCGCCACTCCTCTCCGTTTCGCTGCGCGCTGGGGCCCTGCCACGTGGGGTAATTGTGTAATCTGGCTCGTTGTCGCCCGCCGCAGTTTGTCCGCCCGCCGGGGCACCGCCGCATGGGGGGGTTGTGGAAAGTTGTTCACCAGGGAACGGTGCCGGCGCAGGGGGTGCATTTAGGGCGGCGTGGCCGCCTCCTCCGCGGGCTTGGAAGGGTGCCCAACCCCTCCGCTATCTCCGGCACCCAGTCCTCGCCATGTGCCCCGGTATTTAACAGTCTCATCAAGTCTAAAATAAGTTTCCAGGGCTATATAACTTTTATTGCGCTTTCGTCGCCTCTGGAAGCTGCTTGAATTGGCCAGTTCGCGCCCAAGTATTCCAATCAAGGGCAGCCTCTTTAGTTGTGTCCAACCCATGGTTCTCAGCCCATGTTAGTAAAGCTACCAATGCCTCTTGATCATATTTGTGAAAAACTAGGTTCACTTTCTTGGTAAAATTTAAAAAGTTTAATAAAAAGATGTGAAAAACAGTTCACTTTCCTGGTAAATTTTAAGAAATAAGTTTAATAATAAAAAAATAAGACAATTAGGAAACAGATTAAGCAAAAGCTAGTATGGCCGGCCAGGTGACTTAGCATTCAGCCAAGTCCACAACCTGCTATGTCAGAGATGTTCTTTAAATACCCTTTCTATTGTATCAATCTGTTGAATATTCATATTTTTCCATAAACTATTTTCCATACTCCAGGAACTGTTTTGCATGGTCCCTCCTTGGGTCCGCCTTTTTAGAGCATGCGTGTTTCTTGGCTGTGTCTTCATTATCACCTCCAGGTTGGGCCTTGGTCCGTACTTTCTTCAGATGGTAGATGCTGATAGTTGGTGTATCAATAGCAGGGTCTTCTCTACGTGTTCACTGGATGTTATCCCGACCAAACAGACAGTTTAAGCATACTATATCAACTACTACCACTATGCCTAGTTTTCTTTACTAATAGCAGAAATAAAAACTTATATCCTTACTACAACGTTATTAATCATATAGCACACACCTTGCGAAAAGCCAACTTTATAACATACACTTATAACAAAAAACAATTAGGAGACAGAAATAAAGCAAATAGTTAATAAACAATTATGGCCGGGTGACTTGGCATTCAGCCAAGTGCACACTTTACTATCTCAGAACACTTCTTTAAAAGGACCAGCATGTTACATATTCGAAGACCCTAATGTATTATTCAAACATTCCTTTGAGTTTAGATGTTCTCTTGGTTTCAATCCCCCCCAACCTGCCCCCATTTCATCAATTCAACATTTTATTACTCCTTGCAGATAAATCTCTTTGTGGCTCCACTTGGTTGTCTTGTGTCCCACTCCCTGATAACAGAGGATCAATAAATTCTTTCTTTGGAGCTCTGGGGTCTGTCACCATTATCTTCATCTAAATAATCCAAGAATGTGGGGAATTTCCTGATTATCTTTCCCATTCTTCTGAGTTAGCTACAAAAAGCATCTTGCATCACATAGTTTCTATTTTAATATTATGCTATAACCTAAAAAAAATATATATACATTCATCACACCACCATTTTTAAGCCCAGTTAATAGCAGATAATAAAAGAGACTATATTAATACAGCAAAGCCTTCCAACATTATACATATAGCATTCATTTTAATATTTGCGAAAAGCCAACTTTATAATATGTATCTATAACAATATTCTACCTCCCATTCTTCTAAAATAAGCGACCATACCTTCAAAACTGGATGTTCCTGCACGGAGATCCATCCCCCCCCATGGCTCCGGCAGTTGTTTTCTCCTATTTTCAGGGGTAAGTACAAAAGAATTCTGAATTTGAGCAGTTTTCTACCACAAACAGCTCTGCTCACTGTATTATTTCAGCTTTTCACTGCTGGGTCAGGCTCTCTTCGCCTTGGTTTTTTCTTTTCCGTCTTTTTTGCTGTCCTCTCACTCCACTCTGCTCGCGGGAAATGGTTGTTGTCCTCACACGGGGTCGCCACGTGTGACATGGGTCACTGGTCGGAGACAGACAAACGACATGAACTCACCAAACATCATCAGGAAAACAACCTGTTTTATTGTTTGGAACTTCTTTTTATAGGGAGTTTGAATTTCCCGGGCTCAGCTGATTGGTTGGGATCTCTCTCTGCCCAGATCTCTGGCCAGTGGTGTTTCTGCATCTAGGCTTGAACAGGATTGGCTGAGGGTCCCCTGTATAGGTTTGAATCCAAACTATCCTTGCCTTGGCCGGGGACTTGTTTATCTGTTTTCTGGAACAAACCAGGCTAGCCAAATTGGATTTGTCTTATGGCCAGATTTACCTTGTCCAGTTACAGACCAGCTCTACTGTGACAAGGTCCTGCACATGGATCGGGAAAATCCCAAGCACAAATACAGGTTGGGTGGAGAATGGATTGAGAGCATCTCTAAAGAGAAAGACTTAGGGATGTTAGTTGATGAGAAGCTCAACATGACCTGGCAATGTGGGCTTGCAGCCCAGAAAGCCAACTGCATCATGGGCTGTGTCAAAAGAAGTGTGACCAGCAGGTCAAGGGAGGGGGTTCTGCTCCTCTAATCTGCTCTGGTGGGACCCCACCTTGAGCACTGCATCCAGCTCTGGGGCCCCCAACACAAGAAAGGCTCAGACCTGTTGGAGCAAGTCCAGAGAAGGGCCACAAAGATGATTAGAGGGCTGGAGACTTCCAGTACCTGAAGGGGGCCTACAAAAAAGACAGAGGGACTTTTTACAAGGGCATGTAGTAGTAGGACAAGGGGTAATGGTTTTAAAGTGAAAGAGGGTAGGTTTAGATTAAATATTAGGAAGAAATTTGGTGAGAGTGGTGAGGCCCTCACACAGGTTGCTCAGAGAGATGTTACAGGCCCAGTCGTGGAAGTGTTCAAGACCAGGTTGGATGGGGCTTTCAGCAACCTGATCTAGTGGAAGGTGTCCCTGCCCATGGTGGGGGGTTGGAACAAGATGATATTTAAGGTCCCTTCCAACCCAAACTATTCTGTGATTCTTTGTTCCCTATGTTGTGTGAATTAGTGTATATGCACTTCAGAGAGGCACCTCAGCGTACTGATTTTCCAGAAAGGGTTTTGTGGATTTCTCCATAATGATGACTTGTAAGCACTGCCTTGCTTACATGCAAGATCTTTGGACATGGCAGCCTAAAGTGATTTTTGGAAACTTTCAGTTAAAACATCTAACTGGCAGAAACTTTATAAGTTTTTTTCTCTTTCTTCTTGTTCTTTATTGCTTCTGATATATTGAAAGGTCACTGATGTATATATTTGCTTTTGGTCCATCTGTATGTTTTCACATAATCTTTTTCCCTTTGCAATCTAAGTTTGCAATCTTTTTGTACAAGTGTTATGTTGTATAAAGTATCTGCATTAAGCCTGTGGAGTTATCTTTACTCTTTTTGCAAGAAGAAATGCTCGTAATGGACTTATCAAATAAATAATTATTGGTGCAATGCCTTAAGAAGAATGCACAGCAGCTCTATTGTTGAATTCTGGAACATGTGCCTGCTTTCTTGGATGTTTTTGTTCTTCCTGTTTTGAATGTAAAGGGGGAAAACCAGCTTTGCTTCTGATGACAGACTTGTGTGATTGATGCAATTCAGATTAGCTAAATTTGCATTGTTCAGTGAAATTAATGTAGTTTGACAGGATCTTGATTAGGAAGCAATAATTTCTTTTGAAAATCAACAATTGATCACTCACCAGATAGGAATGGTGCCCTTTGTCTTGCATGGTTTGATCTGTTGGTTCAAGTCCTAGTTAAATTCAAAAGTGAAGTGTGAGTGGAATGGGAGAGAGTAGAGTAGCAGGAATAGAAGTTTATGGTTGACACCAAAGTCCTCATTCAATTGGGGTTTATTATCTTGGGTGGCATGTAAACAAAAAAAAAGAAAAAGGAGACATTTTGTGTTGAGGTATGGACTGCAAAAGCCAGCTTTTATTCCAAGACATATAGATTATAATCCATGTGCTTCCCTTTCCCCACTGCTTTGTCCCTGTAAGACAAAGCAAAATTTATTAGCATATTATACACTGGCTGCTAGAATAAGACTGCAGTGTGATACTGAGTAGCACATGGCCAGAGTGTAATAAGCCACGTGCTAATATATCAGTCTCTGAGGGTCCAGCCATCTGCAGAGAAGTGGCTATAATTAATTTCAGCGAGACTGCTGTTCAGAGGTGTTTTGTAAATCAGAAGGTTTAATAAGTAAAAATATCAAAATAACAAATGTTACAGAAAACAAATAATAAGCCATGCACAGGTGTCTGAGAAATCTCTTGCACCTTGCTAAGACACCCCAAAAAGTCCCTCACTTCCTTAGTGCTCCTTCCTAAATAATGAATGTTCTAGGAGGGAAAACCTGGCTTGCAGCCAATAAGATCACCAAGAGGCTTTGAGTTACACTCTCAGAGCCCAATCCATGCCCCTGTGCTGGAGCTGAGCCAATCTCTGTCAGCAGAGTATGGAAATTTCTGGGTTCTTTACCTTAAGGGGTGAGTCTTAAACTTTTCCCTATATGGAAAACACTTGCTGGGTGTGGGGGATGCTTTACTACAGCAGTGGACATGAATGTCAGTCTCATAAATGAAATTGGAGTTTAATAAATCATAGAATCATAGAATATCCTGAGTTGGAAAGGACCCATGAAGGGTCATTGAGTCCAACTCCTGATTCCACCCAGGGCAACCTAAATGTTGAACCAAATATCTAAGAGCATTGTCCAAGCGCTTCTTGACCACCAACAGGATTGGGGTCATGATCACTTCTTTGGGGAGCTTGTTCCAATGCTTGAGCACCCTCTTTGTGAAGAACTCTTTTGCAATATCCAAACTGAACTTCTCATGCAGCTTTAAGCCATTCCCTCATGTTCTATTACTGGACACCAGAGAGAAGAGATCAGCACCTCCCTCTCTGTTCCCCCCACAAGGAAGTTGTAGAGAGCAATGCGATCACCCCTCACTCTCTTCTCTAAGCTGAACAAACCTGCTATCCTCAGCTGTTCCTCATGTCATGCCCTCTAGTTCTTTCACTGTCTTTGTTGCCCCCCAGTGGACACATTCTAATATTTGTATATCCTTCTTATATTGTGGAGCCCAAAACTGCATACAGTACTTGAGGCAAGGCCATACCAATGCTGAACATAGTGGAACAATCACTTCTTTCAACACAGCAGCAGTACAACAAATCTGATATATGGGTTTGCAGAGTAACTTTCAATCTAGAATGATAATTTGATATGGAGTATGCTATTTAATTTGAATTTGCATTTAGTTGTTATTAATGTGCATATACTCAAACACTTGAGGCAAAGTCTAAGTGGTTTTAGAGTTTAATTATTGATAGAAATTCATAGTAGCTTTTTTGTTACCATGCATATTCAACCTTATTTATTGTATATCCTGTCACTGTAACAAGAAGGATGTTAAAAAGTTATAAGGGGAATCTAGGTGTGGAATTTATACTTTGCTTTTTATATTTTGTAACTGTGGGAGTATCATTGTTACTTGATGTGAACAAGGTAGTGCCACATATGACAGACTGGCTAAGAAAATGGTTGGAGTGTGTGTCTTGGTTTGAAGGACAGGTGTCTGCTGAGGAAGGCAGGAGCCTCCCTTGGAATGGAAAATGTAACCCCCTTCCCTCTGAATTATTATAATTTTGAAATTAAGGGGCTTTCAGGCAAAGATATGAAAATAGGAATACCAGTTCTTTACTAGTATGTATAACAAGGCAAACAAACAACAACAACTATGGCAGCAACAACAAACAGAACCAGAAACTCAGTAACAGCCGCCTCAGCTGCAGGCACTTTCCCCTTTGGTGTAGTGATGCTCACAGCTGGCAGGGGTGCTGGTGGCTCCCGGGGGGCAGGTCAGGTGTGATGAGTCCCCCGCAGCTGCAGGGGGCGCTCCGGTGTGAGCTCAGGGACCACATGGTAATGGAGGACTTGACCAAGACGGGAAGGGATGGAAAAAAAGCTTGCTTTACAAACCCCCAGGGGCAGCTGATCCCGGTGCCTCAGCAGGACTCTCCGAAGCAGTAAGCTGGCACAGCAGGAATGAGCAAAAACCCTGGGGTGGTGGATGAGATGTATCAGAAGCTCCACAGCTGAAGCGGGAACCACAGGACGTCTGAGCAGGCAGGGGGTGCGGGGCTACAGTGTAGTAAAAACCCAGAGCAGTGCTGAAGAATTGGCGGGGGAGGGGCAGCGGCTGCCCGGCTCCGAGCATGGCAGGGAAAGGCGGGCTTGGGATCCCGGGGTTTTCCCCTGAGGCACCCAAGCAGATGGTGAAAAGTCCCTTTTTTAGTGAGGTAGGGTGTTAATAAGGTCCCAGTCCAGTGGCTGCTCTCACAAGCAGAGGCTCACCCCATGGCAGAAGCAGCAGGACCGGGCTGAGCTATAGTGGCTGCAGAGAATTCCCTCCCCCAAGCAGCCGCTCTGACTGTCCTCCAAAGCTGAGAGCGTGGGCTAGCACTTGCCCCAGTCCCTTTTAATAGCCCAAATCTCGAGGTATCTCTGCCCCTCCAAGAGATACCTCAGATAAGAGAAGTGCAGCCAGATGCCTTCCTCTCCTGAGCTTGACCACTTCTTTTGTCTCAAGTACCCAGTCGTTACTGTTTCCTAGCAACTTACGGGGAAAAATTCCATGAGGAAAAAAGAAACAAAAAGAAAGATCCTAACCCTCAGCAGTGTGCTGTAGAAATATTTATTTAAAGAAAAATTAAATTAAGTGTTGCCTTGTGCCAGAATGATTATAATTCTTGAGAGCCTTATTCTGTCAGCTTTATCCATGCTGGGGCCTAGCATCTTGCCTGATGATCCCATTAGCTTCAGGGGAGTTGTGGGTAGAGTGAGGGTCCAACTGATTGAAAAAGTATGTCCTAGGCTTGTTCAGACTTGAGAATGTCATCTCTCACACTGCTGACTGGTTACAGATCAGTCTTCCATGATGTGACTGTTATAAATGATCAACTAGCCAATCGGACAGAAAAATAATAAGTTTTATTTTTCCATTTTAAATCTATCTGGGACAGCCACAGGGAACAACATTCAAATGTTGGGTGAAACAGCCGACCGACAGCAGGGTTGCTATCTCGCACTGTTCCACGATTTGCTGGGGTTTGAGTCCGAGTTCTTATACTGTATTTTGTGCCTCCCGGCAGCAGAGGTATTGTATTTTTCAAATTCAGGCCCAGTCTTTTCACTTGATGATGGACCCTGAACAGATTTCCTGGTGCTGGGCTGAGTCTGAAAGGATTTTCCGGGAATCTTCTTTTGAGATGATGATGTCGTC
>JANPWX010018940.1:204007-229026 GCA_024734555.1 Trochalopteron elliotii
ATCAGGGTTACTTTTTATACTTACAGGGTTATAGAAAATATACATTCTATCATCTACTATGCTTTAATTTGCACGAATTTATAGTTACATCTATTACATGACCTAAGAAGAAAAAGATTTACATGTATAGTTTCTATTCCCACTGTTGCAGAATCGAACTTTACAGTAGTTTAGATCACCAATGCCAAGGTGACTAGAACTGAAGAAAATGTAACAAATTATACCAGGTCTGTACCTTGGACCTAGCAGAGCAATAAAGTTAATAAATTGTAAGGGATGGAAACAATTTTTTGATGGTATTCTTGTCCTCTTCATCTGGATATGGTCTTGATTCAGCTAATGGGCTGAATTTTTTAAACCCCCTCCAACATTCATTTTCTAGAGACTATAGGGGAAATTATATAAAGTATATATGTACTCTAGATGAATACTTTTTTGTAAATGGAAGATAATTTTTCATTCTTATGTAATTTTCTCTGTCAATGCAACTTGATTATGACTCCCTCTAGAGCCCATCCTCTTTGCAGTCTCTTTGCCTTTTTCTTTTTTTTTTTACTCCATGTTTTAATATGAAGCACACCAGCTCAGCTCATGTGTTGTATATGAGTTATCCCCTGCATCATACCATGTTACGCAGGTACTGAACCACTAGGGCAAATTGTAGATGGTCCTTTCTGCTACCCTGTTGCACTCAGGACTGCACCTCTTTGTGTGAATTTAATATTTTTTCACTTTATATAAGGCTGAAAGAAGTACTCAGGCTCACTCTTTCCCTCTTCCCTTTTTTAACTGAAGAGAAACATCCCCCTTTTAATTTTGCTAAATTGTTAAGAAGACTAAATTGAAGACATTTATCTTGAAATGTGCTATTGGAGCAGACTGTTTATACAAGTGAAAGAAATGGTAACATAAGAGTATTTGGTCTGGTCTGCAAGGAAAAGGTTGTTGAGATTTTTTACATATGGAATATTGGTTCTAATATTAAAAAAAAAGTTGTTTAAGAGGCTCCAATTTGCACATCAGTATTTTAGTGCAGTAGGGACAATTGTCACGGTCTGGTCCGGTGGTGAAGGTGCCGCAACCTTCCTTGTCAGAAGCGTCTTTAAAAAGACACCCAGCTTGACGGGGGCACAGGCACTCTCAGGCATAGAGTGATTAGCTCTTTGTGCACTCTTAGGTGCAGTGATCAGCTCTTTGGTGCATTCTTAGGTGCAGAGTGATTAGCTCTTTGTGAGGCTGCCTGAGCAGCAGAGCCACGCTTGCCACCCCTGGTGACGCGGGAGTAAAAGCAGCAAGATGGCATCTTTCTGATGTCCAGGAGAGCTTCTTTATTCCATGAGGTCTGGAGGGAAAAGGAGCCAAATGGTCCCAGGGGAGAGGGATTATATAGAGTAGCCAGGGACGGGGTTTCACAACTTGGCCAATGGGGAAAGGAATTGGGAAAGGGACCAATCAGGGGAAGGATCCAAAAAGAACCAATCAGGAGGGGTAAAAACCAAGAGCAAGGGGAATAACCAATGGGGTATGAAACATTAACATTGAACTGCAAAGGCTCATGGGTTGAAGTATTTTTCCTCACCTTGAGCCACAAGGAAAACTCTCAAAGGGATTTCCCAAAGGAGAGTCCCTGCGAACTGAGCCTTGGGCCTGCACGTGAGTTGAAGCAGTTTTACTCACCCTGAGCTACAAGGAAGTCTCACAAGGGGACTTCCTAAAGGGGAGTCACTACAAACTGCAGCAGCCTAGGGGCTGCACACTCTCCAAGGGAATCATCCTCTGTGGACGGTCCAGGGACCACCACAGACAGTGGCATATTTTAAATGGAGAATATGTTTTTTGTTACACTGTTACTAAAATAAAATTGGTATTAGATTTAGAGCTATGCTGTAATCAGTTTGAGGTAGAATATTCCATGCACATGCTAAAGATTTTCTGACTGGTGCTCATCCTGTGAATCCCAAATAAACTGTTAATATTTATCCATCAGTTGGTGGACGAGTGAGTCAGGAATTAAATTATACACGGCAGAAGATTGGAGAAGAAGCCATGTTTAACCCTCAGCTCATGATTCAGACTCCACATGAAGATGGTGCCAATGTACTAACAATAGAAGCACTCAGACAGCACCTTGACTCTGCGCTTCAGGCCAGTAGAGTAGATGTTTATATGTACAACAGGTAAGGAGAAAAGCAAAACTTCTCTTGATCATCTGTAACAGTTAGAAAGTGGACAGATATTTCCTTGCATATATTTTTAATGGATAGCACTTCAGAACCATTCCATTAGAACTGTTTTGATTTGAATGTCAATAATTACTGATGCTTCAAAATGTGTCATGATAGCAGTGACCAGTTGACTTTTTAACAAATAAAATGGTGTAAGAGGTATTGGATGAGATTCTAAAAATGTACCTTTATGAGCAGTGCTACAGTGTATAGCATTTTTCTTGGTAAAGGAGTGATAACTGTGGTCTTAAAAATGAGACTTTATTGGTGGGATTTCTAGCAATGAAAAGCCTTCCAATAGTTTGGGTTTAAAGAGACAATGAAAATGGAAGAGAAATGCCAGTGGGTAGAATTGCTGGGCTATTTAATAACATAGTAATAGCAACATAATAACAATCTAATGTTTTCTTTTCTCCTACATGCATGAGTCAGAGCTAGTCTGAGCCTGAAGCTGACTTCTTTCTTGTGTCACCAAGTGCTATCTTAATTCACAAGTGGGCTCACAGAAAGCCACATTTCTGTCCCTTTTACTTGTGTCAACTAGCTTATTAATCCAAAAGTAGCTCCATTATTTTAATGACTTTTACAGAGACTGGTATAAATTGAATAAATATTTCTAGTTATATCTACAAAAAGAAAGACCTTTTGTATTTTGTAAAGTTGTGGTATACCTACAGTGAATAAAATTTCTCAGTGATTTACTACTTGAGGCCACCATGTCTATATAAAGTTCCAATTTTAATGTATGTTACATTTTAAAAATAATTTTTCAGTAATTGTTAAAGAAAAAACCTTGCTCTTTATTACAGAAAATGGAAATTGGAACACTTATGTTATAAATCGGGAGAACTCATCACAGAAGCAGGGTACATGGACCAGGTAGGCATAACAGGCATTTGATTATAAGCAATTTATATTTTCATGATTCAGCTTATGTTGTTTATATTGTAGTGTAATTGTGGTTTTTTTCCCTTTTCTGACCTTGGCAGATCATAGAATATCTTTATCCTTGTTTAATCATCACTCCTTTGGACTGCTTCTGGGAGGGAGCAAAGCTACAGTCAGGAACTGCCTATCTATTGTAAGCATGCTGTTTTTATAGCTTTCCAGTTCATAGTTTTAATAGTAAAATGTTACATGATTTTGAGTTGTATCCCAATGCTTATTCAGATTCTGGTTTAACCAAAAAATAATAATTAAAAATAATTTTATTTGGTTTGTGTGGCCAGGTTTTGGTAGCAGGGGTTTTACAGGGGTGGCTTCTGTGAGAAGCTGCCAGAAGATTCCTCCATGTCCAGCAGAGCCAATCCCTGGTGGCTCCAAGATGGATGTGCTGCTGGTCAAGGCTGGACCAATTAGAAATGGTGGTAATGCCTCTGTGATAACATATTTAAGAAGAAGAAAAAACAGTTCTTGTACAGTGGTAATTGTGGCCAGAGTAGAGCAAGGTGAGGATGCGCAAAAGGAACAACTCTGCAGACACCAAGGTCAGTGGAGAAGGAGGGGCAGGAGGTGCTCCAGGCACCAGAGCTGAGATTCCCCTGCAGCCTGTGGTAAAGACCATGGTGAAGCAGTTCTGCCCTTGCAGCCCATGGAGGAACACAGGGATGCAGAGATCCATCTGCAGACCCTGGAGGACCCCACATTGGAGCAGGTGGATGTCTGAGAGGAGCCTGTGACCCTGTGGGAAGCCTGCCCTGGAGCAGAGTCCTAGCAGGGATCTGCAGACCCATAGACAGAGGAGCCCACGCTGGAGCAGGTTTCCTGGTAGGATTTTTGATCCCATGGAAGACCAACACTGGAGCCTGAAGGACTGACCCTGTGGAAGTGACACACATTGCAGCAGTCCCTGGAGAACTGTTGCCTATGGGATGGACTCATGCTGGAGACTTTCGTGGAGAATTGTCTCCCACAGGAGGAATCCCACAGTGGAGCAGGGGAATGACTCCTCTCTGAGCAGTGGCAGCAACAATGTGTGATGAATTGACTGTAACCCCTATTCTGTGTCTCCCTGTGCCACTGGGGGAGGAGGAGGTAGAGCTGGGAAGGAGAGAGGGGTGGAGGGAAGGTCTTATTTTACTTCTCATTTTCCTGCTCTGATTTTGTTGTTAATAAATTCAATTCAGATCTCTAATTCAAGTCTGTTTTGCCTGTGACAGTATTTGGAGAGTGATCTCTCCCAGTCCTTATCTCAACCCATGAACCCTTCATTATATTTTCTCTCCCCTGTCCAGCTTCAGAGGGGAGTGATAGAGAGGCTTTGGTTTGTGTCTGGCATCCAGCCAGGATCAACGTGCTATAATAGTAAAATAAATTGTAGTGTCTTTGCAAAAAATGTACATGGATTTTTTTTAATTGAACAAAGATTTTTCATTTTTTAAAAGATGATTTGTATGCATCAATTTACATCCTGTGTCATTACTTCTCTTGTTTTGCTGGCATGCAAAAGGAAATATAAATTCTGAATTCAAGCTTTTTTAAATGTCTGCTTTTTTGGAAATGACCTTTTTCTTTCTTTTTTTTTTTCCCTCCCCCCCAAACTACAAAATATTGGCTGGCAATTTTATTTCTAAGAAAATTTAGGTCTCTTGGGTAAATACTCAAGTCTTCCTAAGGAATAAAACTCAAATCCTTTGCTTATGAGATCATTAAAGAAAGCAAATATGTGTGATATTGTATGTTCTGGATCATTCAAAGAGTTAACTGTTAATCTGTGCAGGCATTTTCTGTTATTTATGCAAGAGTTAACATTTGAGTTATTGTTTCTGTCCTGGTTTGCATGTCTCTGAAAGCAATTTGCAATGGCTGTCTCCTAATGTTTAGTGTACAGTTTTAGATGGGGAAATAAGGGGGGTTGCATTTTCTGGTTGGGAGATTTCAAATAAAGAATTAAGCCTGTTTAAGCAAATACACTGTGGTTTGAATTGCAGAATAAGGCAGCCAAAAGCCTTTGTAGTCTGTCAACATCACAAATTCAAAAGTGGAGAGTGGGAGATTGATACAGGTTAACACGTGGTCAGAGTGTAATGAACCACGTGTAAATGTATCAATCTCTAAGGGTCCAGCCTCTGCAGAGAAGTGGCTAAAATTAATTTCAGCGAGACTGCTGTTCAGAGGTGTTTTGTAAAGCAAAAGGTTTAATAAGGAAAAATAACAAAATAACAAATGTTACAGAAAACAAATGAAAGCTGCTCACAGGTGTCCGAGAAAACTTCTGACACCCTGCTACAAACACTCCAAAAAGCCTCTTCTTTCTTTTGTTCCTTTCTAAATACTGAATGTTTTAGGAGGGACAACCTGGTCTGCTGCCAATGAAATTAACAACAGGCTTTGAGTTACACTCTCGGAGCCCAATCCATGTTTTTGTGCTGGTGCTGAACCAATTACTGCCAGGAGGGTGTGGAAAAATCTAGGTAAACTTCCTAAAATGTCTAGAGGTAAACTGAAACTCTTTCCCTATTTGGAAACACCTGCTGGGGGTGTGGGGTGCATTACCACAGGAGATGTGACAGTAATAGTGATGACAGTCATGGTGGCAGGAAAGCTTGATGGTTGATAGTCAAGCAGCCAGGGCATTTGCAGGAGCACAGAATTGTTATAGATAAAAAATTACCAGCTATATTGATTGATTACATTTGGAAGATGATTATTAGACGAGCAAAAAGTAATCTGATACTATGTGAAAGGATTTCTTTCATGAGCCTCCTCCCTTTTTCCCCTCTCACCTCCCTCCAAATTCTTTGAAGCAGCAGTTGGCTGCTTTTTTGTTATTTAGGTGCTTGATGGTTTGTTTTACTTAGTTTGTAAATTAAATTATTTTTAACATGGGAATATTCCCTTTCATACAGTAAATCAGTATGTAAGTACTGACTATTTTTGTTAAAATCACCACAGGGCTACAATAAAAGTATGCATAAGCAAATATAATTAAAACATGCATTTCATTTTATGATACAACCTTACCAGAAAGGGTTATAACTTGTAACAGAAAACAATTTCAACATCTGTACAAATGCAAATTAAAAAATTATCTTTCAGTACTTATTTTGCCTCTTTTTTTTGTCATTTTCCCCTAATTTTTTTTAATAGAGGGAAACCTCCTTTGCAGTGGATCAACTTTGACCCCTTAGAATTCTTAAAAGAGTTAAAAAAAATAAATTGCCAAGTGGAAAGCTGGGAAGAAATGCTGAAAAAAGCAGAGGTTGGTCATGGTTATATGGATCGACCGTGTCTGAATCCTGCTGATCCTGATTGCCCAATCACAGCTCCCAACAAAAATTCCACCAAAGTAAGTTTGCTTACCTTTGTGTAAATCTTTTCAAGGGAGGCTCTATATGTGTGGTGAGAGAAAAGGGTGCCATTCCCTTCCGAGTGATATATATTTTATGTTCTTCAGTGATTTAATTATTTGGTTTCTATTATATACCATTAGCCCAGGGTAACTAACTTTCCTTCAGCCTGTGATGCAATATTAATCACACATATTTAGAGTGAAATTACAGTTCTCACCTACTGGCTAGGTGTGGGAATGTGGACACATTATTTCAGTAGGCAACATGCCTCAAGCAGATACTCCTGGAATACAGCTACTGCTGTACACTGACACTGCAGCAAGGTCTTCCTTCAAGTAGGGCCAGTTTTGTTGATCCAAATTTATATATCCATTTCTCAGTCCCTGTGGCTTTGGTCAAATTGCTATCTGGTGAACAAGTATCAGGCTAGTTTGTCTACTTCTGTTTGTTGAACACATTTCTCTTTGTAGACTTCCTAGATGATCTTCAATATCTGTTATTTCAGTATACTAGGTGTTGATTTAGGATTTGTCTTAAGTTGTGCAACTGATGAATTGCTACTTTAAAACTTTTTTCTAGCCTCTTGATGTAGCTCTTGTTTTGAGTGGTGGATGCTATGGACTGTCAAGAAAATACATGCATTGGCAGGAGGAATTGATTATAGGTGGTACAGTCAAGAACAGTTCTGGTAAACTTGTCAGGTAAGCAAACAAATGTTTATAGAATAATTTTTAATTTTTCTTTGTTAGAGTTTGGGATTTTTTTGGCAGAGGGACAGATCATGCAAAATCAACTGTCTTTCAAAGTCTGTGAATGATGTATATTATGAACCCGGGTATAGGAGGACATCCCTGATGAGGACAGAATTTAAAAGAGTGATTATTAGACAGCTATTTAAATTTAAGGAGGTGTCATTGGTGCCTACTTCAAACGTAAAAATTATAGTGTACATTTCTCAGAAATAATTTTTTCCTGACTACTTTGTTGTTTAGAGTGTATGTATAAAGCATTGAACAGTATTTAAAATAATGAACAACTTTGTGTTTTTGAAATATGATCAAAAGGAAAAAAGAGGAAATATAACTTTGCTAATGTGCCCACTCATTTGATTTTTATCAGAAAACCAAAATCTCCATTGAACTGTTTGTTTATGGTCAATACAGAGAAAAGTATATTCCTTATGTATCTTGAATACATTTTTTACTGACAAAATAAAACCCTTTGTTTCAGACTTCTTGAAGAAGTCATGGAACACTACTTCAGGGAGAAACCCCTTGAAATAGAACTGTGTTTAAAAAAAGGACACATAAAAACATTATTTAGATGTATACACTGAATCCAAATTTATATTAAACTAAAATAAGTATAATTCTTGCATATTTAATACAAATAATTCTTACTATAACTTTTTATATGGGTTTTTAGGGTTTTTTTCATTGATATTAAATACTGAAAATGTATTTAGTGTTTTCTAAAAATAGCCAAAGAATTTATTCTTGGTGAAAAATTAAATAGTTCCTTAAGCTTCTAAAATTGTTGGATACAGTTACATACTGTGTAAATTTACAGTGGATAATTATTGCCTTTTGTGTATTGTTTGCTGTTTGTCAGGTGTCAGGAGTTTAGTCTGGCATTTCTCTCCAAGGTATGAAAGACCAAGGTCTTCAAAGGACAAATTGCCAACAGCATTTGCAAGATCTTATAGGAATAACTGTTCCTGAGTCCTTCTCATAGCAATCTGTCAGTCATGATTGTTATAAGTGATTTGTAGGGTTACATTCTTTGCTTCTGAAACTGATCCTATTGAAAATAATGGCAAAATACTCACTAACTTCAGTGAAATATAGACTTAACATCAGTACTATATAGACTAGTACAGCTTTGCCAGATACATGGTAGAATAATTATACTCTGTTCAATTTTAGTATCAACATGTTGCCTATAAAATCAAGAATTTGTTCAAGCTCATATTAGGCTTTCATTTGAGCCTTTATACAGTGAAAAAACATTTCTTGAAAATGCTTATTTTAATGCCTCTTTCTCCTCTCTCTTCTCTCCCTGTTACAGTGCCCAGGCTTTGCAAACCATGTTTCAGTTAATGACTCCTAAGCAAATGTATGAGCACTTCAAGGGGCATGAATATGTTTCACATATCAACTGGAGTGAGGATAAGGCAGCAGCAATTCTGGAAGCCTGGCAGCGGATGTATGTGGAGGTAAAACAGACAATAACCTAGATGTCTTACTATATAACTTTACTAAGATTCACTGCCTTTAGTTGTGGCTTTTTATATTATTTTCTCAAGGAAAATGCTTAAACTAAAACTGAGTGTTGTGTCCTGGTTTTAAAGTTATCCTTATGCTGTAATGTGCTGGTTATGCATTAATTGACATTTGGTAAGGAGGAAAGAAGCCACCACGGAAATGATTTCTCTAAGACAAGCTGCTAGCAGTTTCCTCCATGCCTGACCAAACCAATCAGTGGCTACTTTGAATATTGACATCTTGTTAAACCTATTAAAGAGTTGAATACACCTCTGTGAGATCCACATTTTAAGATGAACAAGCCCAGGAAAACTCTTCTTCTTCTGGCCTGGGAACAGGTAACAGGCCAGCCCGGCCTCCTCTGTGTGGCTGGGCCAGGCCGGGTGGGCCCTGCTGAGGGGCTGGACCCCTTCCCAGGGAGCCCACTGGGCCCCATCCCGAACAGGGCGGGCCCCAGCGGCTGCCAGGCAGGGGAAGGGGAGGCCAAGGGGCCCCAGCCAAGGCAGGGCCAGGCCATGGCTGTTAACATCTTGCCGCCGGGCCGGTTCCCCTCCCCCTGCGCTGTGAGGCTGACCTGCGGCTGGAATTAAATGCAGTATGGGCCTGAGACCAGCCATGCATCCAGAGCGGCTGCTGCCATTCTGGCTGGGCCCCCTGAGATCCTGGCACAGCCTCAGCACGGCCTGAATCTATCACCGTGACTGCTTCGGCCACTGCCTGGCAGAAAACCATCATGACCATCTGCAGGCCCCAGGCAAGATATTAAATTTTTCACTGCACAGATGAAACTTGCAGAACATCGATCCTCTCTCAAGTGAGAGAAAAAGACAGAGTGAAGACACATAGAGAAACAACATGAAGACACCAAGGTCAGTAAAGAAGGAGTCAAGTCCCAGATGGGAGGAGAATGAGAAGATGCCTTAGTCTTAGGCAGAAATTCTTTTGTAAGACCATGGTGATGGACTGTGATATACTTGAATATCCCTTTAATTCATGAAAAAAAAAGCATGGGGGAATAGTGTTCAAATTGTAGACATGAGCAAAGGCATTCATGCTGAAGCAAGTAAATGTTGAAGTAGCTGTGATCTCATGAGAAGCTTGAACAGAAAGATGTGAGTGAGATGAGAGTGATAAAGACCCTTTGCCCCCAGGGAAAGAAGAAGACCTCCGTTCCCAGAGATGAAGATGATCTCAGAGATAGATGAAGAGAACCTTTGCTTTGAACAGCTCATCCTTAAAATAGTACCCCATAAGTTTTACATGGCCCATGAATGCAGCTGTGGGAAGGCTGCATGAGATGGGAGGGACTTCACGATTGCAGATTCCTGGGCAGCTGCTATTCATGAAAATTGAAGCCATGAAAGAACTGTTTCTTGTGGAGAAACTTCTTAATTAAGAAGCTGCTTGCTTACTCACATACGAGAAGCCATGAAGGTTCTACTGTTTGCTGGACCTAGGATTAAAAGCAAAACTCATCTCATACAACAGCAAATCAATGACAGAGTTATGGAAAGAAGAATGTTTTGAATGAGCTGTGAATACAGTGGCCTTTAATGAAGATGCAAATTCTTGTTTGATAATCAGTAGCTTGCAGGAAATAATTACAAAAAAATATTTATTTCATGCAGCCTGAGTGAAATCTCTGTTACAGAGTGTGTGCTTTAATAGGAACATTAAGGCAAATGTAGTTGATTTCAGATATGTGCTGTAGAAGATGATAATGGGCTTTTTTCTTAGCCATGCTAAGTTTTATTTTTCTTTCTGTAGGTTGTTCATCAAAGTGTTGCACAAAACTCTACTCAAAAGGTGCTTTCCTTTACTACAACTACCCTGGATGATATTCTAAAGTCATTTTCTGATGTCAGTGTTATCAGAGTAGCTGGTGGCTACTTGCTAATGGTAAGAAACTAAATTATATTTATTTAATTGACTCCAATAGTATACCAGGGCTCAAATGGCTGCCTTCTTGTTACCAGTCAACAGTACAGAACATTTTCAGAATAATTGAAATAAAAATTGCAGTTTGTAAACATTTGCCTCGGGGTTGTCACCTATTCCTCTATGTAACATCTCTGATATGTCTGTTCTGTTTAAAAACCCTTGTAGCCTATGTATGTTGTTGGGGGAGATAGCCAGTAGAGAAGGATCCATTCTAATCCAATCCTTGCTTTGCTTTCAGCTTGCCTATGCCTGTTTAACAATGCTGCGGTGGGACTGTGCAAAGTCTCAGGGTGCTGTGGGTCTGGCAGGAATCTTCTTGGTTGCTCTCTCAGTGGCTGCAGGACTGGGTCTGTGCTCATTGATTGGAATTTCCTTTAATGCTGCCACAACTCAGGTATTAAAGAGCCAAAAGTCTGCTGCTAAATTACAAGAACTTTGTTAGTAAATAAACACATCTGAATTGATATTTGAAGAAAAACATAAGCTGAGAAAGATACAAGTAAAAATAGAAAAATCAAAATACTTTCTCCTATCTAGTAGCTTGTGCTGTGAGAAAATAAAAGAACGTGCTGCCAAATGATTTTAAGAAAAAGGCAGATATCCTGTAGTTTTTTTAATTATGTAGATTCTAGGATATTTGTTTTTCTGTCTCCATATGAGTGCAAGCATCCAGTTGTACACAAAAAATGCAAGTTTTGCCCTTACATTCAAATATATTAGGATGTTCAACTCCTGATAATATTTTGAAAATAACTTGAAATATTATCTGTTATTCTTTGCCTACCAAAAACTTGAATTAGTTTTAGTGAGGTTTTGTACTTTTAAATGGTATAGTGCAAGTTTCTCATTAATTTTTCAGAATGAAAGTTAGTCGCTGTATTGCATCATATTGATTTTCATTTTAGTCTTGGAGTTCTGTTCAGAATGAAGTGTAAAGGTTATTTTGATTAGCTGGCTAATGACTAGCTTAATGGTAAATAATAAGAATAATATAAAAACGTTATTTTTTTGTTTGTTTGTTTTGTTTTTTTCCCAAAGGTTTTGCCTTTTCTTGCTCTTGGAGTTGGTGTAGATGATATATTTCTTCTGGTACATGCATTTAGTGAAACAGGGCAGAATAAGAGAATTCCATTTGAGGTAATGAAATAATGGGGTGTTGGGGGACAATAAAATAATAAAGTAAAAGAAAAAGCCTTGTAGAGGAAAATATACCTAGAATTAGTTAGCAATGATTTTTTAGAAAATCTTTTGTTCTAGAGATCTTTGTCCTAGGGCCTGGTGTTTTTTCTTTTTATTTATAATTAGCCATGACATTCACATAGTCACATTATGAAATCTAAGATCTTCCTCACTTTTATAATCTTTTTGTTTTGTTGACATTTTTATTGTCAGTCCAGAGTTTCATATCCAAAGTACAAATCATTTAAAAGCAATATATATTTGTCAGTTTTGTTTTGTACAAGAAATGTCTTCCATGTGCTCTTTCCAGTTGGTTTGGCATGCAGGCAATAAAAACTCATTGTGCTATAACCTTCATATGCTTCAAAATAACCTACTGCATTGGGAAAGGGTGCTGTGTTTGATTCTCTCAGGCTTTTGTGTGGTTCCTGGGATTTCTGTTTGTTGGGTTTTTTTCTTACATACCTCTAAGACATTATGTATCTACGCTGTTAATGCATGTTTATTTTCAATGAAAAATGTTAAGAACAAGTGGCTGCACTAATACAAAACACATCCTACTTGATGTATTTGATATATCAGTATCCATTTAGCTTTGACTTTTAAAGCCAGTGTCATCTTTGATAATGTTTGCTACCCTCCAAAAATGTGAGCACTTAATACGTTATCTGCTTTTCTCCTGGACAGTGTATATTTTTTACTCTTACAAACTCTCAAATGCATACTTTTATTCAGAATTTCCTTGTAATAGTTTTCACTGTTACCATGTTATATTTGTAGTATGATCCCTTCATTTGCAGGACATTACCTTATTCATTTGGCTTTGTTTTGCAGGACAGAACAGGTGAATGCTTGAAGCGAACAGGAGCAAGTGTAGCCCTTACATCTATCAGCAATGTTACTGCTTTCTTTATGGCTGCCTTAATCCCTATTCCTGCTTTACGAGCATTTTCACTCCAAGTAAGTTTTAATGTTGTTTTGTTAGCTCTTGTAGATAGTGTCATTGTGAAAACGAATCATAATGTTAAAGACCATGTTCAGTGCTTCTGCAGTTCACTCAACCAATCACTGTTTACTATAGTTCTTGGTGATAACCAACTGCTTTCTCCTCTTGATTCTACTCCTTCCATTTCTCACACCTTGAGTCTTTCACATCCTGTTCATAGGTGAAAGAATATCCTGCTCCATCCCAACTAAGTTGAGTGCAAAACCCAAGAAGTATGCAACTAAGCAGAAACAAGTCTCTGGCAAGATTTGAATTCTTAAGGCAGTCTAGACCAGTACTCTACTCTAGTTTACACCATCACATTCCTAAGTAGAAATTTATTCCTTTCATTGAGGTTTGTCCAATTTGCTGCTATTACAAACCAAAACCTAAGTTTAATGACAGCAGCAAAAATGCATTTGCCACATTAATAATTACTGCCGCAGTTTATACTGACTTTTTCCCAATGTAATTTTAGCAAAATATTGGAGAAAAATTCACCAAGAATTTTCTCTTCTGTTCTGTTTTGAGAGAAAATGTGATTTTTCTGTGCTGAAGCATGTATTTCCTGACAGCTGGTAAGTGAGCCTACCAGGGGAGGTGCCTCACTGGACCTGCTGTTTATAAACAGAGAAGGGCTGGTGGGAGATGTGGTGGTCAGAGGCTGTCTTGGTCTCTTGGTTTGAAAGACAGGTGTCTGCCAAGGAAGATGCAAACCTCCCTTGGAATAGAAAATGCGACCCCCTTCCCTCACAGTTATTATAACTCCGAAATTATGGGGCTTTCAGGCAAAGATATGGGAAAAGGAATAACAGTTCTTTGCTAGTATATATATGTATATGTATATGTATATGTATATGTATATGTATATGTATATGTATATGTATATGTATATGTATATGTATATCAAGGCAAACAAACAACAACAACGGCAGCAACAACAAACAAAACCAGAAACCCAGTAACAGCCTTCTCTTGGCTGTCAAGCACCTTCCCCTTTGGTGTAGTTATGGTCACAGCCAGCAGGGGCGCTGTTGGCACTGGGCAGGGCAGGTGCAATGATTCCCCTATGGCTGCAGGGGGAGCTGCAGCACGAGTTCAGTTGCATCTCCCTCATGTGGTGATGGCAGGCAGGTTGGATGGCAAAAAATGGGCTGCAGCAGGAACCTTGGAGCGGTGGCTGGGATGGTAGAGGCAGGCACACCCCCTGGATTGGCAAACAAAATGTAACAGAAAACTCCGCAACCTTAGCAGGAGCCACGGAGATTGGGTGGATACAGGGTATTGGGTTAGAGTGTAGCAAGAAAGCCCGAGGCAGTGGCAGAAAGCAGCGGGGTTTGGCAGCGGCAGCCGCACTTCTCCATAGCAGCTGCCGCACGCAGCTGGGGAAATGCACCCCTGGGAAGGGGGACAGGGTCAGGGTTCTGGGTTTTCCCCTGAGGCACCCAAAAAGATGGTGAGGGTCCTTTCCAGTCAGATTGGATGATATTAAGGTCCCATTTCAACAACTGCTCTAATGAGGAAAGGCTCACCCATGGTAGGAGAAGCAATGGGATTACAAATGCTCCATAGTGGCAGCAAATCCTCCGGGCAGCAACTGCAGACTGGCTGTCCCTCCTCTGACGCTGAGAGAGCTAGAAGCTGCACCCGGCCCCTTCCCCCCTGCCCAAAATCTCATGGTAACTCTGCCCTTCCCAAGAGAAAACCCCTCATATAGGAGAGTAGCCAGCTGCACCCTTCCCCCTCCTCCTCCTCCCAGACACATATTTTATTCTCTTAAGTATTGGTAGTTATTGTCTCTTAGCAACAGATGGGGAAAAATTCCATGAGAGAAAGAAAAAAAGGAAAAAATCTTATTAACCTCCAACACTTGGGCATAGATACCAGGAAATTATAGTCTTCGATTCTTGGTGAAGTAAGGAAGGGGGTCAGCAGAACCACTACTTAGGACTTATGGAGGGCAGAATTTGGCCTGTTCAGGACACTGGTTAAGACAGTCCCTTGGGAAACAGTTCTTACAGACTAAGGGGTCAAGGAAGGCTGGACATACTTTAAAAAGGAAATCTTAAAGGCATAGGAGCAGTCCCTCCCTATGTGCCAAATGATGAGCCCACAGGGAAGAAGAGTGGCCTGTCTGAACAGGGAGATTTGCTGGAAGTCAGGCTAAAAAACAGAGTTTATGACCTTTAGAAGAAAGGACAGGCAACTCGGGAAGAGTACAAGGATGTCATTAGGTCAGGCATGGAGGGGACATTGCTGGGAAAAGCAAGGGCAATTTAAACATCTCTAAAGGAACACAGCAAGGAAGTTTGCCAGGCAGGGTGAGCAGGAAGAGCACCTCTCTAACCATCTGGAAGGAGCCAATAGAGGCAGGTAAACAGACTCAGTGGCTAGTGGAGAAGATCATAAAGACATCCTTTCATTCCCAGCCTTATTAGCATACTAGCATAAGCTTCCTCAGTTATGGTGTTGACACTCTGTAAAGCTCAATCCCCTGTAGCTGCTGGAGTCACTGACCCAGCCATGTCAGAGGCCTCCAGCCAGACAGACCTGCTGATGGTAAATGCAGCTCTCCAGGTCATAGGTTGCCAGGAGTACCTGATGCCTCTGAGAAGTTGGGGCAGACAAGCAGATCTTTTGCAGAAGGCATGCTGTGGTTGAGGACTTGTGTTGCCAGGTGAAGGAGCTACAGGAGGAAGTGAATAGGTTATGTAGTATTCGAGTGAACAAGCAAGAGATTGGTTATTTTCAGAGATGCTACAGTCTCAAGACTCTCAGGAGTCTCAAACCTCCATTGTACTAGAAAAGCAGGGGGACAGAACCCTGTAAGGTCAAGAGACTGTTAGTCAAGGATCTGTTGAAGATGAAGGCTAGAATAAGGTCACTGCACGTACCAGGAGGAAGGTTCCTCCTCCTTCTCAAAATTTGACAAGTAGGACTGGCACATTCTACAACAGGTATGAAGCTCTGGAACTAGAAGGCCAGACAACTGATGAGATGGGCAAAAGTCCTTCTGGGATAGAGGTGCCTCCTAAAGCAACCCCAACTGTATGCGCATCAGTCTTGGGTTACAATGCAAGATGTAACCAAAAGTATGTATTGCATTGCCATCTGTTGAAACTGGTTGGGGAGGTGTTTTCTTTCTCTTCTATGACCCATTCCTCAAAATTCCGGGGGAGAGGGGGCAGGTGTCTTCTGTTAATGGGCCATCTGTTAAAACCAGGTGGAGCAGTGTTCTTTATCTCTTCCACAACCCATCCTCCCTCCAGGGTGATATCTTCTGTTATTGGGCCATTAAGGCTCACCGCATGACTGATAAAATTACATCATCCCATTGTGAGATGCTCCACCCAGTGGGAGGAGCCAAGCATTCCTACCTGAATAAAATCTGAGATTCAGAAGACCAGGACAGCCTGTTTCCACTGGATTCCCAGAGGAAGACCAGATGCATCTCACCACCACTGGACCTTCAGAGGAAAACTACACCCTTCTACAGGATCATCTCTGCTCCAACAGAACCACATCTGTCACTCCAGGAGGACCTAATTGGACTGCTACCAACAGCCTGACCAACAGGGTATCAGGTTGTGTTCTGACTCTATCAGTGTTTTATTTTATTTTTTTGTTTGTTTGCTTTTTTTGTACTACTGTAGTGGTTTTGGTTCACTTATCTGAGTTTTGGGTTTTGACACCATTTATGTGGTGGCTTCATGTTCACCGAATTTTACTTGCTAACTGGAAGATAGGATTTTGGGAGAAAAAGGCAAAACAGGCTCCAACTTAAAAGTAAAACAGATAAATTTTATTAACATACACTAAGAGAAGAAAATAAGAAAAAGAAAAAAAACCAAATTAATTTCTAAACTAATCCTTTCTCTCACCACAAACTGTTCATTTTCTACAAACAATGTAAAGAGGCAAAACTCAGAACTCCAGGTCAGTGCCACTTATAAAACAGTCTTTCATTCAGTCATTGAGAGAGAGAAGTCTCTCCTGTTGTTTGGTAACTTTCTATAAGAGAAACAGTTCGCTTGTGGCTTCTAACTCACACAAAAGCAGGCTGCCCAGGAAATTCTGCAATTGTGGAACTTCCTATATTTACGTGGCCTTTCCTAAGACTACACATATGGGTCATAGATTCACAGATTGGCATGGCACCTTTTAAAAATGAGCAGTTTCAAAGGCAAAGGATTTTTCAACTTAAGGAACAGAGATGTCTTCTCACTTCTTCACTGGCAGAGGGCTTCTTCTCATCTCTCGGTTCAAACTTCTCACGGGATCACCCAAATCACAGCTTCTAATTCAATATTCACTCAGTTCATTACAGATACTTTTGCTCAAATCCACAAATCATCTCCCCAATTCTTATTGTCCACAATTTAAAGGATTATTCTAGCATATTACAGTGTTACCATAACCCATAGGAGATTTTCAGCCTAAAACCAAAGCTACTTGTAATTTCTATCACTTAAAAAGTCACTCTTCCTTTACTGACTTTGAAATATCCATATTGTCCCTTTACATGTCTCCAATGTGGCCTTTTCTTTCATCTCTGAAAAAGGGTTAGAGTTTAAGAAAGTCTCAATCTGTGTCAGGAAAGAGTTAAAGCTTGCCCAGGCCTGCGGTGGTCATGTGATCTCTGCTGCAGCAGCTGAAAAAGTTTCAAAGCCATGCCGGAGGGAGGGAGGGGGAGGAAGCTGATGGATGCCTTCTCTTCCACCCCTCAATTTGATGGCATGAGCCGCTCGCAGCTGCTCTTTGGGGCCCAGCCTAGGGTGGGGGGAGATCCTATCCTCCCCCCAGGCCAGGGGTGCTGGCAGCCAGGAGATCGGGGCATGGCCCTGCCACGGCTGGCCCCGATGCCCTCTGTGGCCCCAGACACGCGGCCAGCACTGCCGAACTGCAACACTGCCGCCAGCAGTCAGGGGGTAAAAAAAACTCAGCCAGCCCTGCCTCCTCTGTGAGCTCTCAGAGGCCTGGATGACCCCGGCCGCCCTGGGGCAGTGGGGCCTAACCCAGGCCCTCCTCAGCTGCCTACAATGTTACCAGGTCACCAGACGGGGGGAAGAGAAAGTCTTGAACCCAGCCTCAGCTTATATGGGTGTTACCAAAAGTCTCATTCCGTTTTCTGAGTGGTCAGAACTGCATGTCAATCCAAAACCTGACCCCTGATAGGTCCCTGTCCTTTCCAGAGAATTTTAAGGTCCTAGCAGAGTGATATTCTATTAACAAAAAATACCCCAAACTGTATTAACCCATGACAACAACTATATTTTTACTTTTAATATTCCTAGTAAAGAACTGTTATTCCTATTCCCATATCTTTGCCTGAAAGCTCCTTAATTTCAAAATTATAACAATTTGGCGGGAGGGAGTTTACATTCTCCATTCAAAGGGAGGCTTTGGCTTTCCCTGGCAGACAACTGTCTTTTCAAACCAAGACAACATCATGACCTCCTCTGTTAAGAGGAGAATGGTAGTTGTAATAGGAGATTCCCTTCTAAGGGGAATAAAGGGCCCAATATGCAGACTGGACCCAACTCACACAGAACCTACTGTCTCCCAGGGGCTTGGATAAGGGACATTACTGGAAAACTCTCCAGTCTAGTATGGCCCGCTGATTATTCACTGGTATCAGTTCTTCAAGTGACAAGATAACAAAGAGAAGTCCAAGGGCAATCAAAAGGGATTTCAGGCCCCTGGGACAATTGGTTGAAGGATCAGGAGCACAGGTAGTGTTTTCTTAGAGCCTTCCAGTAGCCAGGAAGAATATTGAAAGGAACAGGCAGATCCATCAGGTCAACACATGGATCCGAGGCTGGTATCACCAGAAAAATTTGGGGAGTTTTGACCATGGGATGGTCTATTCAACACCTGGTCTACTGACACCTGACAGGATGCACCTTTCTCAGAGGGGAAAAAGGGTTCTAGAACAGGAGCTAGCAGGGCCTGTTGATAGAGCTTTAAATTAGACTTGAAGGGGGAAAGGGACAAAACCAGGCATGCCAGTGACAAGCAGTGGGATAGCACGCCAAAACTTGAGGAACTGAGCGCTAGTGGGATCCCTCAATCTGCTCCATGAAGTGTCGGCTACAACAAACCACACTTGAAATGTTGCTGTACCAACGCACACAGCATGAGAAACAAACAAGAGTAGCTCAAAGCTTTGACCCAGTCCCAGAGATATGACATCATTGTCATAAGCAAAACCTGGTGGGATGAGTCCTGTGACTGGAGTGCCCTGCTAGATAGTTCCAGGCTCTTCAGGAGGGATAGGCAGGGCAGAAGAGGCAGAGGGTGTCACTGTAATAGAAGGATTAGAATGTATGGAGCTCACAGTTGGCAATGGTACAGTTGAGAATCTCTGGGGCAATCAAGGGGCAGACAAATGTCTTACTTTGCAATGTAAGATGTAACCAAAAGTATTTATTCTATTGCCATCTATGTACGCTGTTAAGATAGGAGGGGCAGTATTCTTTATCTTTTCCATGAGTCAGCTCTGATAACGCCCGGGGAGGGGGGGGGATATCTTCTCTTGATGGGCCATCAAGGTTTCCCAGCATGACTCAGAATTCCATGATCCCTTCCTGAGATGTTCTCCCTAGGGGGAGGAACCAAACATTCCTACCTGTATATAATCTGAGACTTGGAACACCACTAGATTCCTAGAGGACAAGAGCTCCATAACTACCACAGGACCTCCAGCAAAAGACCAGACCTTTCTACAGAATCACCACTTCTACAGAACCACATCCATCACTCCAACAGGACTGTAGCCACCATTTAATCACACAGCTGCCACCATCCTGACCTACAGGGTGTCAGGTCGTATTCTGACTCTGTCAGTTTAAGCCAGTGTTTCTGTACTGTTCCCTTTATTTTTCCTATTAAATTGTAGTTGTGACTTGGAATGTCTCCCCGGTTTGCTTTCAAACTAGTACAACAAATAATGTGGGAGTGTACTATAGACTTCCTAGACAGGATGATGATGCCAATGAATTATTCTTTGAGGGACTAAGGCATGCTTCCAAGTTCTTATGATATAAATAATGTTATGATCCCACTTCTTAGTTGTATTGTTCCAGGTTGCTTTTTTCTCCTTTTTTTTCAGTGGGCAAACTGCCCTCATCACATTCCTTTATAATTGCCACTCCAGTGAATTGCACCCACAACTTAGAAATGTGTGGTGCAGAATGTACTATAGTTATCATATTGATTAGAATAGATAAAAGAAGTGAGGTAAAATTAAAATACTTTCTTAGGATACATGGTAGGAAACCAAATAGTACATGAGACATGTTCAAGTGAGAATACAAGTATTTCCAAAAATGGTTGCAGACCTTGAGAGCTGGTAAAAGGCTTTTCTGTATTTTATTCATGTCCCATTGTAGTCCATGGCTTCCCCTCCCTCTGATTTAGGAAGGGGGACTCAACCATTTTCCATGTAGTATTCATGTAATATTTTCTCTTGTTTTGTTAAGATCCTCTAGTTCACTCATAATATCTCTGAAAAAATTAGCCAAATATTAATAAATTTAAAGCATACTGAGGCAGAACTAGGGAGGTTAATACATATTTGCATGACTCCAAAATGCATGAATTTTTGTACCAACTCCCAGATTGGTTGAATTTTCTAATTCTCAATTGGTTGAAACAAAAGTAAGCATCCATAAGATAAATGTAAAACTCTCCTCACATTATTCTTTCTTTTTCAGTAAAAAGACAAACTCAGCAAAAATCAAACTAACAATACGTAAATGGTTTGTCTTATATAATCCGACTATTTAGTCTCCCAACAAATTGCTCTCGATGAAAACACAAACAAATCACCAAAATAACTAAACTGATAATACAAGCAATAATAGGGGCAGTTAAAAGTTCCATTGGTTCCTGTTAGCATGTTCCTATTAAAAGAAATGTGAAAATTCAGCCTACTGTAGATCAATCATTATTAAAAAATGAAGGAATAATCCATTGAGTGTTAATTCAGTTCCTGTGTATACCACAAAAGTAACCAAAAGTTAAAAGATCTTAAGAGAAAAGTGATTATCAGGTCGTCTTGGCTGTGAGTCTTCTCATGTAAATCCACTGGCAGCTGCCCCACTCTGAACTCCTTCATCTTAGTGGGTGGGGGAGTGCTGGCATTCCTAGAAAAAGAAAACAACACAAATCTCCCCGTTTTTACAGGGGAATCTCCTCTGTTTAGCACAGCAGCCGTAAAAGCCAGAGTATTGTTATTCAATTGCCTGGAATAAACAGGCCGGATAAGAGAATTAGAAGAGAAATGTAAGACCATCTCATCACTGCTGACTGCAGCTGTTAGTATTTTGACTGTTAGGCTTGCAATATTTAATACTGCTGCTGTTAGTAAAGCCAAATTAGCTATAACTTAAGAAATTTTATTTTGAGTTGAGGCAAAAATCTGCTTTTATGATATACTAGAACTAGGGAATGCAGTCTCTGGAGCTTTTTTTAGAGTTAACAGATTTCCTCTTCTCATCTGGGAGCCATGAATGTTATCAGTTTCATAGATAACATTTGCTCAATTTACTCCAGTGATTTTAACTCTTTGCTGTCCACCTGTCTTCTCAACATCCCACTGCATTAATACTTACCTGGATTTCAATCTTGCCTGATTTATGTCCAGATCTTTATATCGTACATGGCACCATTTTAGTAGCAGTTTGCTGACCTTGAAAATAATTTATGGTTTCAATTTTAATTAAGGCTTATAATGCTACTTTCTCATCACCGGATGCCAATGCAAACACATCTCACTCTTTATCAGAACAACAGATTTGCTCACTGTCTCCCATCTTCTCCACCAAACAGAACAAAAGGTCTGAGTTACAAAGTCATATGTCTGAGAATGTTACAGGTTGTACATCCTGCAATTCTTCTCATAAGATTCTCTCTCTTTCATGCACATTCCAAAGCTTTATTTGAAGCCTCCTAACACAGCCATGCTGAGCAACAAGCAGTGTCTCTGCCTGCATTTTTTTTTCTTTTCCTCAGCAAGCAGCTTCTCTGCTTCCTGCTTGTTGAACCTGATTTTCTTCTACAACAGGGTAACCCAACTAGTTGATCAAGGGAAGCCAGTTGATGGAATCTTTTTGGATTTCAGTAAAGCTTTTGATACTGTCTCTCCCAGGATCCTTCTGGACACAGCTGAATAAACACATCATGTGATGGATGAGGAACTGGCTCACAGGTCAGGCACAAAGGGTTATAGTGAATAGGGTGACATCAGACTGGCAACCTGTCACTACTGGAGTTCTCCAGGGCTCCCCCATCAGCCCTGTGCTCTTCAACATCTTCAGTAATAACTTGGACACAGGACTCGAAGGAATGCTAAGTAAGTTTGCTGGCAACACTAAATTGGGAGGAGCTGTCAACTCCCTTGAGGGCAGAGAGGCCCTGCAGACAACACAACCAACTAGAGGACTGGACAATCACCAACCCTATGAAGATTAACAAGGGCAAGTGCCAGATTCTTTACCTGGGACAGGGCAACCCTGGATGTGTGCATAGATTGGGGAATGAGAAGCTGGGGAGCAATGCTGTGGAAAGGGACCTGGGGGTCCTGGTCAATGATAAGTTGAATATGAATCAAAAGTGGGCTTTGTCAGCCAGGAGGCCCAACTGTGTCCTGGTGTGCATCAGGCACAGCATTGCCAGCCAGTCAAGGGAGGTGATTGTCCTGCTCTGCTCGGCACTGGTGCAGCCTCACCTCAAGTTCTGGGGGCAGTTTTGGGCACCATAACATGAAAAACACATTAAGCTATTAGAGAGTGTCCAAGGGAGGGCCATGAGGCTGGTGAAAGGTCTGGAAATGAAACCTTTTGCGGAGTAGATGAGGTCACTTGGTCTATTCAGCCTGGAAGAGACTGACGGGAGACCTCATTGTGGTCTTCAACATCCTCATGAGAGGAAGGGGAGGGGCAGGTATCTAACTCTTCACTCTCGTGACCAGTGACAGGACTTGAGGAAATTGCATAAGGCTGAGTCAGGGGAGGTTTAGTTTGGATATTAGGAAAAGGTTTTTCACCCAGAGCATAGTTGAGCACAGGAACAGGCTCCCCAGGGAAGTGGTCACAGCACCAAGCCTGACAGAGTTCAAGAAGTGTTTGCACAACACTCTCAGGCTCATGGTGTGATTCTTGGGGTGTCCTGTGCAGGGCCAGGAGTTGGACTTGATGATCCTGATGGGTCCCTTTTAACTCAGCATATTCTATGATATGATTCTATGTAGAGAGAAATTTTAAAAGGAGAAAACTCTGCTAGAACTCCATCTGGCCATTGTTGTGGAAGACAATAAAAAGTGTTTTTATAAATACATTAACAGGAAAAAGAGGGCCAAGGAAAATGTCAATTCTTTATTGGATGCAGAGGGGAACATTGTAACCAAGGATGAGGAAAAGGCTGAGGTACTTAATGCCTTCCTTGCCTCAGTCCTCAACAGTAAGATGTGTTATCCTCAGGGCATCCAGCCACCTGAGCTGCCAGACAGGGAATAGACCCCCTACAATCCAAGATGAAGTAGTTTGTGACCTATTGTGCCACTTAGGCACTCAGAAGTCTACGGTACCAGATGGATCCACCCGAGGGTACTGCGGAAGAGCTCACCAAACCACTTTCAATTATTTAACAGCAGTCTGGGTTCGTTGGTGTGGTCCCAGGTGACTGGAAGTTAGCAAATGTGATACCCATCTATAAAAAGGGTTGAAAAGAACATCCAGGTATCCTGTTTAATATCTTTATCGGTGATCTAGATGAAGGAATCAACTGTACCCTCAGTAAGTTTGCAGACAACACTAAATTGGACAGGAGTGTTGATCTGCTGGAGGGTAGGAAGGCTCTGCAGAGGGATCTGGACAGGTTGGATCCATGGGCCAAGGCCAATGGTATGAGATTCAATTGATGCCTTGAGAGGCTACCCGGAACAGAGGCTAGACAGTGTTAAAGGAATAAAGTAGGTATGTATTAAAAGGCCTTCAAAGGATACAGCTTGGGCAGTATAAGAGCCCAGCCGTGACTCTACCCAAGATGGATGCCCAGTCATGAGTTTTCACACTTTTATAAGTTTTGGTCCATTTACATATTGGGGTTAATTGTCCAATTACAGCTTCAGGTTATGAAGTCCCATCCTCCTTGATTGCTCTCCTCAATTCGCTGTTGTTTATACTTTTTGGGCCTGAAGCTGCAACAGTGTCCTTGGTTCTCAGGCTGGAAAAGGATTGTTTTGTCTAACTAAACTGTGAAAAGAACTTGCTAGCACTTTATATGAAATTCAGAGTTATATACTAATGCAGCACAGAATCTGAAAAATATGAAAGCTGAAACTTAAGGCATCACTATAAAGCGAAGTGCTGAGTCCTGTCCTTGGGTCACAACAAGCCCCTGCAGCACTACAGGCTGGGGGAAGGGTGGCTGGAAAGCTGCCCAGTGGAAGGGGACCTGGAGGTGCTGGTCAACAGCTGGCTGAACATGAGCCAGCCTGTGCCCAGATGGACAAGAAAGCCAGTGTCATCCTGGCCTGTATCAGGAATAGTGTGGCCCGCAGAATTAGGGAAGTGATTGTCCCCCTGTACTTGGCACTGCTGAGGCCATGCCTTGAGTTCTGTGTCCAGTTCTGGGCCCCTCACTGCAAGAAAGACATTGAGGTGCTGGAGTGGGTCCAAAGAAGGGTAAGGAAGTTAGTGAAGGGTCCAGAGAGTGTCATATGAGAAGCAGCTGAGGGAGCTGGGGTTGTTTAGCATGGAGAAAAGGAGGCTCAGAGGAGACTTTATTGCTCTCTACAACTCCCTGACAGGAGGTTGTAACAAGATGGGGATCAGCCTCTTCTCCTAGGCAATCAGTGACAGGATGAGAGGACATAGACTCGAACTGCTTCAGGGGAGGTTCAAGTTGGACATGAGAAAGATTTTTTTCCCTGAAATGGTGGTTAAGCATTTGAATGGACTGCCCATGGAGATTGTGTAGTATTACCAGGGTTGGCCTGAGATAAAAAGGAAGTCGGAGTATAGAGAGAACGCAGATCAAGCCAATATGGTTAACAGCTACGTTCAACTTTATTCAGCTAAGATGGCTACTTTTATACAATTCCATATAGTTTACAAATCACAGCAGCTCT
>JANPWX010018940.1:234005-296236 GCA_024734555.1 Trochalopteron elliotii
TGGGTGGCTGCTCCGCAGTGGCCACTAGGAAAAATGCTGATCTGTGGTTAAAACCATACCAAGCTGCGACAACACATCTCTGCCTAACAGTCCTCGAAGCTTGACAGGCAAAGGCATGACGTATGGTCATGCTACAATGACTTGATTGTTTTCAAAGGTGATGCGAATTGGATCTGTGCTAATTGAAGGAATCTTCATTCCACCCACTCCAATGATGTGGTTGCTTGGAGTCTGCAAAGGCCAATCAGCGGGCCAATAGAATTGATTCAATATAGAAACATCGGATCCTGTGTCTAACAACAACTTCAGTTGGATTTCCTGAGACCCACGTTGCAATTGCACTGTCCTTTTTGGACGATCGTTCAGGTCCACAGTGAAGAAAACATCGTGACCAGTGGAACCAAACCCTTCAGCACCTCTCAGTGCTTCATCAGGTTGCTTTGGTCGCGAGCGATGTGGTAGAAAGGCTTCAAGAGGTACAATCTGAGCAATTCTGCTACCTTTTGGAATTGTCACAGGTGGTTGCAGGGCATACGCTAAAATTTGAACTTGTCCTGTAAAATCTGCATCAATGACTCCTGGGATGACAATCACCCCTTGTTTGCTCGTGGAGGATCTTCCAAGGAGCAGACCTCCGATGTGAGATTTGATGCCGTACATTGGACCACGTACATTGGTGGGAATCAGTGAGACTTTGTTATTTTTTAAAGTCACTTCCACATCTGTTTGTACATCCACACCGAGACTCCCCCAAGTGGCAGGCTTGTTTTTAACTAAAAATCCGTTGGCAGGGTCTTCTGGATCTGGGCATCAATTTGTGTCTTTGTGCGGTGCCGCGGCGTGCTGCTTTTCGAGTTTCCCAATTTTCTGCAAATTTCAGTGGCATGTGTGTCAAGGTTACACTTGTTGCACCACACAGGTTTGCGACAGGAATCTCTAAAATGACCTGTCCCTCCACAGCGAAAACAAATTTGCTTGTTGCGAGGTGGAGATTTATTTTTTGACTTTCCAGTGGTCAGGGCAGCTGCAATGATGTGTCCTTGCTGCTTGATGGCATCATGCATGGTTGCCATAAATGCTGCATTTTGATGACTCTGTTCTGCACGGGTTGCTCTCTCTAACATTTCATCCACTGGGCTGTTTTTTGGAAGGGTGGCCAAAATGGCTCTGGTACGTGAATTAGCATTTTCAAAAGCCAAAGAACGAAACAGATGATCTTGAACATCTGGTGTTAACTCTGTGGCATCCTTCAAAGCTGAAGCCAATCTGTCAATGAATTGAGCGTAAGGTTCGTTATTTCCTTGTTTAATTGTAGAGTAAGGTGAGGACTTCTTCTTGTCTGGCACCAACAGCAATGCCTGAAGAGCCAATGACTGAGCAAGTTGATGCATTGCCACAGGAAAGGTGAGCTGTACCGAAGATGAAATGTACGCTCCATGTCCAGTTAGCATGTCGGGCTGGACTGCGTACAACGGATCACCCACTTGACGATGCTTGCTGGCTTCTTCTGCAGCCAGACGCTTCCATTCCCGTTCGAAGATGAGAAGCTGCGATGGTGTGAGAAGCAGTGTTGCGATGCTTATACAATCAGCTGGACAAAGAAGTTCTGCTGTGAAAATGTACTGAATTATGTTTCGTGCTGCTTCTGACCTGTGGCCATAAGTTGTAACAATGTCCTTGGCCTTTTTCAGCACCTTATAATCATAAGGTTCCCAGTTGGCTGTGCCATTTACGATCATGACAGGACAGGAAAGAGCATTTGCAGCATCCCAGTCCCCAGCCATAATTGCTGTTTTTGCTGCTGCTGCTTTCCGTGCATCAATTGGATTTCTAGAAACTGCTGGTAGTTGAGTTGAATCATGTTGTCCTTCTGGGTGGTGTGACAGTTGAGCAAGCTTTGAGATGATGTGATGCAGTTCAGAGGAATGCTGGTCCTGCTGTGAACCAGCAACAGACTGTAATTGTCTTTGTGGACGCTGCTTGTGACAGGATGCAAAAGCAGTCACTTTGTCCTCTGAGTCAGAGTCACTGTCAGTTGGAAGTGGACAGCTGGCTGGCTTGAGACTGCACGCTGAAGAGTTTGCTCCTGCCTCTGTTGTTGCTGTGTGAGCTGTGGCCGCTGATGCTGTGCAGCCCGCTCCTCCCCCCGTGGAGAGTGCTGCTCGGTCTGTGTCAGTGCTGCTGCGGGGGGAGCGAATCCCCCCCTCCAGGCCAATCTGCGTCGGCGCGTGCTGAAGAGAGGATCGATCCACCCCGACTGGCACGTCACTGTCGTCTCCTCCTGCTGTTCCGCCCCTGTGCTGCGTCATCTGGGTCTGCCCATCTCCGCCCTCAGCCCTGCCTGAGTCTCCGCCTGTGTCTCCGCCTGTGACCACGCCTCCCGAATGGGGCTGCAGAGCCACTTCCTGTTTGCCCTCAGTCTGTTCGAGCAACCGAGGAGACCACTGCTCCGGCTGAGCTACTTGTTCAAGGACAGCTCGTGGGGTAGAACTGACTGGAGCACTCAAACCACGAATTGGATGATCACCGAGACCAAAAAACCTTACAACTTTGTCAGGTTTCTGAGGAGGAATAGTTGGAATTCCTGCCTCGCCTCCTCCCACTCCCTCAAAAGCTTGGACTGCTGCCACCGCCGCTTTTTTCTCAGCTAACAAAACACGCAGGGTATTAATCACTTTTTTCCAGACCGCTCCAAGGTCATGGGCGAGTTTCGCCTCCTTGCCTCCTGACAGAGACGAATCCCAGAGCAGCTCCCCAATCTCACGCCACTCTGAGGCACTAAAAACCAACGATGAGTCACGCAACTTTCCCCGTTTCCACGCCCACAGGGCTATCTGCTCAATCTCAGTCTCTTTCACCTTTTCGCCTCTCTTAGAAAGGGTAGCAAACAAAAGGTGAATGGCCGCTGCTAATTCGGGCTCTATGCCAGATGTTTCACGTCACTGTCTGCTGCACTGCAGCTTACCTTCTTCCCACAGGCTGGTGCTGACACTGCTCCTCGGCGCCGAACTGCTGTGAGAGTTCCGACTCCTTGCTCCGTCTCGCTCGACCACACACAGATTCAGTCAAGCACAAAGTCTCCCAACGAAGGCTTGGACAGCATCTAAGCAAAAGCCTTCTCCAGAGCCCAGTATTTAAACGCGCTCTGGTCCCAGAGCCCAGTATCTAAACGCGCTCTGGGCAGTGCCTACGTCTAGACGGTCATCGGCATCGATGCTTTCGTTAAGGCACACAATCTCAGGTCCCTGTGATCAGGCGCCAATATATTACCAGGGTTGGCCTGAGATAAAAAGGAAGTCGGAGTATAGAGAGAACGCCGATCAAGCCAATATGGTTAACAGCTACGTTCAACTTTATTCAGCTAAGATGGCTACTTTTATACAATTCCATATAGTTTACAAATCACAGCAGCTCTCTATTGGCACACAGCAGAGAGAAGCACACTTTATTTTACTAACTCTTAAGGTGGCTATCACGTGCCCACTAACAAGTCTATTCAGTGACCTTCATAACCCTATTATCTTTCCCCAACACCTTAACTGCTAATTTCTAACTGCGCCACACTTGGCTAAGAATTTCTAGCTGCGTCACAGGCTTCAAGGCCTCACTCAGGCCCCTGTTAAGGCCTCAACTCGGGTAGTTCAAGGCCTAGGTAGACATCATGTCCACCTTCCCTGAGGAATTCTGCAACAGTGTAGTCACCATCCCTGGAAGTGTTCCAGAAATGACTGGACATGGCAGGCAGTGCTCTGGTTTAGTTGGCAGGTGGTGTTCAGTCAAAGGTTGGACTCAATGATCTTGGAGGTCTTTTCCAGCCTTAATGGTTCCATGACTATGTATCGCTTTTTCTGCCTTTCTCTTTTTGTTTTCTCATATATTTTTATGATAGTATACCTTTAGGAAGATGAAATATTAAGGATGCTGAAGAGAGTTTCTTTTGAAACCAAGGGGTCTTTGAAGAAAGCTCTGTGAAATTCTCTTCTGACACATTTTTAAACACATAAGGAATTTATAACATTAGCTGACCTTGGCGCGGAGCAAACTTTTTCCAGTAGTCACTTTTTCTCTGTTATAACCTGATTCCCCAAGCATTTTTAATTCTCCTTGAGCCCCTAAATTACTGAAAGGAAGTAAGAGCTGCGTTTTTCTTAATACCTGAGGTAATTATTGCTGTTTTCAGCAATTTAAGCATACCTGCATCAAGCTATTAAGTGGTAAAGTGTTCATGATTGAAGCAACATGACCAACATTAGTAACTTGTTTACCATTTTCTTTTAAATAGGCAATTCGGTAGTGAATAACAGAAAGTAAAGGACAATAAAGACATTGGTCTGCTGCATATTTGAACAGATCTGTGTATGCTGGCTTAAAAGTAAACCAATGGGAAAAGTGAACCCCACTGAACTACCCCAAGAGAGATTACAGGTCGGAGTTACAATTTACTAGAGCTTACAACAAATACAATGATACAGAGAAAGCTGGTTTTAACCCACAAAGTGAGTACAACCTGCCACCCTGTTGGTCAGAGTGATGATTGCAGTCCTGTTAAAGTAATGGTTGTAGTCTTGTTGGAACCCGTGGTAAGTCTTGTTGAAGTTCTGGTCCTCCTCTGGATCCATCGAGTGGTGGTGGCCAAAATCCCCAAGGCCAAAGATTATATATGCTCAGGTTCTGGTGGGAATGCTCAGTACCTCCCCTGGGGTGGGGAGTTTCACAATGGATGATGTAATACTGTGAGTCACGGGATATTTTTGGGAGTCCTTGATGGTGGTTGCAGCTGCCTATTCTGCTAGTGCCACTGAGTCCGTTATGGCCCATTAGCAGAGATGACCCCTCAGGTTGGATGTGACTGTGATGGTGCTTCCCCAGAGGGAGTTATCACAGCTGAGTCATTTGTGAAGAAAAATAAACACTATCCTGCCTTTCAGGGTTTGCCTCTTTTCCCTTATCTCATTTAACATCCAGCTTGTAGCCTAGGGTGTTGAGTGTGCACTGGGCAGCTACTGCAAATGATCCATCATTAACAGTTCATCAGAAATGACCTAGAGGGGAGTAAAATACAGTTTGGTTACACCCACCGTGCTTAACTGGCATCCTACTCCTGTAACCAGGACACTGTGACATACTAAACTATATCTTTAGTCCTAAATAGCAGTATTTAGTTCTGCTGACTTGCCAAAACCTAGCTCTTTCTTTTTACAGGGTGTATGACAGTTAATTCTTTTATATAATGGCAAAGACCAGTTTGAGAATGTGAAATATTTTGAAGTGATTTATGTCATCTAAATCTTGAGGTACCCAGCCCCCTGATCTGGAAGACAGGGACAGGGAGCAGAATGAAGCCCTCATAATCTGAAAGGAAATGGTTAATGACCTGCTACAAAACTTAGATGTACACAAGTTTATGGGACTGCAGGGGGAAATGGGCCACTGAGTAACAGAACCAATATGATTCCAACAGAAGCTGTTTATTGTTTACATTACATGCCAGATATAGATTCTAGGTCTACTGTCCACGTGGGCATGCATCTCCAGGTTGGCTAAGCTGCTTCTTCATGAGGCAGGCACACATCCTTCAGGACATCCAATTGGTCAAGTGTCCATCATCATGTTGTGCTTCCTCTGTCCAGGGTTTACATTTTTTGCAGACATTTTCTCAGGCTCTCTTCTTATTTTTGATCCTGTTGTTTTCTTAGTAACCTTGATGAATTCCTGAGAGCTCTAACAACAAAACTGCAGGTGGTTTGATAATATTATTCACAACCAGTTTGGCTGGTGCATCAGAATGGCCTGTTATACAGATACATTGCTACATGGGACTGGATAGGATCCACCCAAGGGAGGTGAGGGAGCTGGTAAAGTGCTCACCAAGCTACTTTTAATAATTTACCACCAATCCTGGCTAAGCAGGGAGGTTCCAGTTGACTGGAGGTTAGCAAATGTGGTGCCCAGCTACAGGAAGGGCCAGAATGAGGATCCAGGGAACTACAGGCTGTCAGTCTGACCTTGCTGCCAGGAAATTTATGGAACAGATCATCTTGAGTGCCATCACACAGTACATACAGGACACCAAGGTGATCAGGCTCCTTCAGCATACTTTTCTTAAAGGCAGGTCCTGCTTGACTAACCTGATCTCCTTCTATGACAAGGTGACACAGTGGATGAGGAAAAGGTTGAGGATGTGATTTACAAAAACTTTAGTAATCCATTTGACACCCTTTCCCACAGCATTCTCCTGGAGAAACTGGCTACACATGGCTTGGACGAGTGTACTGTTTGCCAAATAAAAAATGTGCCTGGATGGGTGGGCCTCGAGAATGGTGGTAAATGGAGTTAAATCCANAAAAAATGTGCCTGGATGGGTGGGCCTCGAGAATGGTGGTAAATGGAGTTAAATCCAGTTGGTGGCCAGTCACAAGTGGGGTCCCCCAGGGCTTAGTACTGGGGCCAGTTCTGCTTAATATCTTTATTGATGATCTGGATGAGGGGATGGAGTGCATCCACTGTAAGTTTCCAGATGACACTGTCACCAAAAATCACTGAAAAACAGATAAATAAAACTCCTTAACGCCAATGTAGCATTAAGAAGTGGCATTTTTTATTACAGGCCTGGTTGCACGGGGGATAGCTCTACCTAGCATGCACATGATCCACTGCAAGTGTGTTGCTTATATACAGTCATCACATGCATATTATAATTCCTCGTTACCATAAAACCCTCCCCAGGTTCCCTTTTTTAGCCTTGTTTTGGCTGTGGCTGCATTCCCAAGCCAGATGTCTTCCCCTTATCTTCTTCCTGTCCTTGCTGAGAAAGCAGATCCTGCATACCCTGTTTCTTTGCTAAAAGTACACAGACACAGTAGAACTCCTTATTTTTGGATTTACCCTTTGGTAACAACACCAAGTTGGGCTGGAGTGTTGATCTGCTGGAGGATAGGAAGGCTCTGCAGAGGCATCTGGACAGGCTGGATTGGGGGGTTGACGCCAATTGCATAAAATTCATGAGGACTAAGTGCCAGTTGCTGAAGTTAGATCACAACATGTTATGACCTGCTGCAGAAGGCAAAGGCAACCCAGGTTCTTGTTAATAAATCCCTTGGGGTGGATTACAGTGAAACAACACTGAGTGACCGGTGTTTGTAAATGTAGGGTTTATTGTAGAACAATTTAGTTACATAGGAAAATAGGTATGTAGCCATTTTTGGTTGTTTTTATCCACTAATATGACAATACAAAAGCATAAAAATATCACTTGAGAAAATGTCTAAGAAAGAGAAGGAATGGATAAGAGTAGAAAGATCTCACCACCCTTAGGCCTCATGATGAGACTTAGTTGTTGCAATTTTAATGTTTGGTCAAAGGGATGGTTGCAGGCTTAATACACCAGGTGGTGGGGAAAATCCCAGGGAAATTCAAAGAACACAAAATCTATTTGGTTTATATTCACTCAGGTTCTGGTAGGAATGCCCAGATATCTCCCCTGGGGCAGGAAGATTTAACTGGATGATGTAATGTTATGGATCACAGGACACTTCAGGAGTCTTTGACACCTTCTAAGACAATGCAGCTGCCTATTACATCAGTGCAGTTGAGTCCATGATGGCCCATTATGGCCCATCAGCAGAGGTGAACACCTTCAGGCTATGTGTGAATGTCCCAGTACTTCCCAGCAGGGGAGTTATCACAGCTGAGTTCACTTGAGTAAGGACAAAGAAAGTACCTGCCTCACCTCCCAGGGTTTGCCTCTTTCCTTATCTAATTCAACACCCAGCTGTAGCCTGTGGTGGGGTGTACTTGCCCTCTGCACTTGGGCGGTTACTTTGCACATCAGTCACAGTCCAAATTCCAGTTAGTAGGCATATTGGGGAGGGGTAGCCTTTGGTGGTCACAGATGAACAGCTGCTTCTTTGCAGTTTGATACAGTGGGCAAAAGTCCTCTGATGATTTCAGCAATGTTTAAGCCATTAACCATTTCAATCTCTTACAACCCCATGCTGTGCTACAGGCTTTGGGAAGAGTGGTTGGAAAGCTGCCCAGAAGAAAAGGACCTGGGGATGTTGGTCACAAGTGGCTAATATTGTCACCAAACAGGACAAAAGAAACTTATCCAACACCAATTTGATGTGAATAAGCAGACACTTCTTTATTCTAGTGCCGGGAACATGGGGGATAGCTCCTCTGAAAACATGTTCCACATAACAAACAAAACTCATCCATTTAATATACTTTTTCTGCTGAATTATCGTTACATAAGTTCTTTTACATACTATGCCCGCTTTTAAATTTAATCTTTATATTGATTGCATTGATTGGTTCTAATAGTTAATAACTTAATCAATATTCTTATCCTAAAACAATCATTGGTAATCTCTCCAGATGTCTACTGATTGGAATCCCTAATTTTCAAGTCAAGATGGGAAGGGTAGTGGGTTTCCAAGCAGCGTAAGTGGTGAGCACGAGGGTCTCCATAGCTTCTTAACAGAAACAGAAGGGTCCAGTAACTTCTTGGTGAGGTTTCTGCAGTTACACATTCCAAACACTGCACTACTGATATTTCTATACCTTATACTTCACAATTTTCTACTTATAATCATAGCTAACCCTTTTATGTTATTTAATGGATTATTTGATCAAAATACTCATAACAATATGAGCCAGCAGTGTGCCCAGGTGGCCACAAAGGCCAATGGTATCCTGGCTTTTATCAGAGATAGTGTGGCCAGCAGGACTAGGGAAGTTACTGTCCCTCTGTACTCAGCACTGGTGAGGCTGCAACTTGAATAATGTGTTCAGTCTTGGTCCCAGTCACTACAAGAAAGACACTGAGGTGCTGGAGTGTATCTGAAGAAGAGCAAGGGAGGTGGTGAAGGGTCTGGAGCACAAGTCTTGCAAGAAGCACTTGAGGGAGCTGGGGGTGTTAAGTCTGGAGAAAAAGAGGGTAAGAGGAGACCTTATCGCTCTCTACAACTACCTGAGAGGAGGTTGTAGCGAGGTGGATGTTGGTCTCTTTTCCAAAGCAGCAAGCAATAGTGCAAGAAGAAATGGCTTCAAGTTGTGCCGGGGAGGTTTAGATTGGCTATTAGGAAAGATTTCTTTGTGTAAAGGGTTGCCAAACATTGGAACAGACTGCCCAGGGAAGTGGTTGAGTCACCTTTCCTGAAGGTATTTAAAAGATGTGTAAACATGGCACTTAGGGACATGGTTTAGTGGTGGACTTAGCAGTGTTAATGTTTGGACTCGATGGTCTGTCCTGGGTTGACGGTGCCTCCTATCCCAATCGTGCAGCTTTATCTCTATGTNNGGGGGGCTCCTTCGGGAGACCTTCCCCTAATTTGTCCTAAACCAGGACATGGTCTTAAGGGTCTTTTCCAACCTAAATGATTCTATGATTCTGTTCTATAATCTGTGGCCCAAACTCAAACATCTAACATATTTTAAGCAGCAGAAAGAGTACTGGAGATCTTCACTAGGAATCAGAAGAGAGGTCCTATTTTCCCATTGTCTGGCTTTGCAGTGACTGTGCTTTTTAGAAGCTACTTCAGCTTAAATGCCACTTTCCTTATAAGAACCCAATATAGATGGGTCATTTTATCCTAGTCACACTGCTGTGCTACTTTCTTTGATCAAATTTTTCTCAGCCTGTTCTCACTTCTCACAGCAGATCATGGTAAGTTACAATTTCGAATATATGTGGAGACGACAGCTGTAACTCTTACTGTAATTTGAGTATAACTTAAATTTATCCATTTTTTGGGTTTTTTTGCCTCCTGCCATATCTTATGACTTGCTGTAAACTGAATCAGCAGAAGTTCAGAAAAAGAAGCCCATGTTGTCAAATGCATGGTGCTTTCCAAAAGTAAAACAAAAGACAGTTTCCAATGAGAATTCAATATCTTCATGTATGAAAATGTTATTATCCAGAATGACATCATGATAAAAGTTATTTTTAGGGCAGTGATTGACATTGAATCTACGTATTGGTATATGTGAATGTCCAGAAATTAATGTTTGAGTGGCTCAATCTTTTCTCAGATGCATCTGTAATCTGTCATTCCTCACACATAGTGATTGCTTATATGTATATGAGATGGAGAAATGTGCAAAAGGCCAACCAGAGACCCATACTGAGGATTTATTAGTACTAGAGAAATCTGCATATATAAGTTAGGAACCACTGAAATTACAGCCCATATTGTCAGAAAGGAACATCTATGATTTATATTGTCTAATTTCACCAGATATTATCAACACTGGGTAATGCATTCAATCATAGCATTCAGAATCAGATAACCATGACAGATTTTGGTGTGTGTGATCTTTATATATGAATTTCTTTATTCACAGTCTTCTTCCTCCCTCTTACTCAGGCTTGTTTAAACAAGACTTCCTTGTCATGCTTGATAGCTTTCTAGAAAAACTTAAAAAGCAATGAAATACTACAGTTTACTTCTCACAGATGCTGCCTTCTTATCTAGATAGTGAATTTTTAACAGATTAAATAAAAGATTGTTCTTGATCTTATTTTGCTCCTAATTTGCTTTCCTCAAGATAATGCAAGATAACTGTCAAATTTCCATAACTTTTGAGGACCAGTATCTGTAAATTACACATTTGCTATGGAAAATAAATGGTTTCCTGACTAGCCAAATTTTTACTTAGAAACTTATGTTTTTGCATATCAATGCTTTCTTTTTTCAGCTTCTGTTTTGTCAGCTAATGCAGTTCATTGATACCTCTGTTCATTCTTCTGTTTCAGTTAGCAGTTGCAGCAACAGCAATATTTTAGGCTGTGCATTATTATAAAACGCAAAATTGGAGCATTTTTCTCAGAAAGTGATGAGGTTTTGTCTGCTTAATGGATTATTTTTTTACTTCTCTTTGATGCTCCCATTTCATTAAACTCCTTCAGTTAACACCTTTGAGTAAGCTCCTTTTTTTTTTTCTGCTCTAATACTAATCTTACCTTTATTGATTTTTTAACTAAAAAGTCTGAGGTCCTTTTCTTTCTCTTTTGACCATTCCCTTCTGAAAGGGTGAAAGCAGATGCCCTGCCCGTTAAAAAAATCCTCTACTTGCTCTCAGCTCAGCTGTTTCTAGATCACTTGTACATTGTGAGATCTACTACCACAGACTTTTGTTGGTGCTTTTCTGATCAATGCCACCATTACAGATTGCAGGTATTGCCAAGATCACACTTTTTCATATGTTCACATTCCCAGCCACCAGACTTCTAAATAGTATTGGGAAGGGAAGGTGGTGGCTGATGCATCAGGTCAGAGATTCAGTCACTTCTCAACAGTTCTTCCTTACCCCCTTGCTAATATGAATCTCAAACCACTTCTCCTCCTAGTGTCTCACTCACTTCCAAGTTCCCCTAAGTTGGGGATTTATAGCAGAAACTGGAAGGCACACTGCTCCTTATCAGTTCATGCGGTGTTTTTTTGATGAGATAACACATTTGAATTGATATACAAACAATATTTTCTGTATTTAGTTGTGAAAACTGTGAAACGGTATGTCCTTGAGATATCGAGTAGTATAATATATATAGGAAGTGTGGCATTAAGCTATAGGTGTTCAGCTATAGGAATCCATCAAAATACAAGTCAGGATAGAGAGGCTTGTTTAGAAATATTTGAGTTGCAGTATCAGTATATTAACACCAGTATGGCATAATGGAAAATCTAGTTGCTCTAAAAAGAGTTGCCATGTTAACAGATAGATTTACTATGTGTTGCTGGGATACTTTTGATTCTCTTTTAGAAATCAATTGTAAACATAACTAATGACATCTCTGCCACACATTTAAGTATTATTTTTTGGGTTTAGCAGCATTTGGGGTTCAAGGTCACTAGGGTCTACAAAGAACTGATAAGGCAGGAAGTGTTTATAGAAATGAACAGAAGTAGAGAACTTAAGTTAGTTTTTCAGGCATGCTGAGAGGTATAAGAATTCTTAGACCAGGTCTCAACTCTTTTTTCCAAATCTCAGCAATTCATAGCTGATCCTTTATGAATGCTCTTGGTGGCACAATTACTCATGATTTATGGGCGATTCAGTTTTCACCGGTTTAGCAGCAATAAAAGCAGTTGTATGAACTAGGTGAAACAAACAATTTGCTTGCAATAGTGTTGTCCACAAAAATTGGATTAATTACCTGGTGTGCAACAAGCCAATAATTACATTGATTATTTTTTCAGAGTTGCACAAGCCTGGGTGCTCAGGGGTATTCCATGAATCAAGAACCCCAACTATCAAGACTTTTTTCTATTTATACATTTTAGCAAACAAAAGGATTAGTGTTCATTGGCTGCAAGTTACATAGTTCTCTTAATAATTAGTATCCTATCTTCTACTGGTTAATGGTTCTCTCACTTCTCATGTTAATTATTCTGCTTGCTCAGTCTTCTTTTGGTGATCCCACTTCTGACACAAATTTAATGTTAAGATCCACTGGAATAATGTTAGGTTCTGATTAAAAAGATGCCTCTCCCCAAATTAAGGTGCAAATGAGACCATATGCCAAAGTCAATAGTATGTATTCTATTTAACAGTAAATGTGAAGTAGAGATACAAAGTAGGGGGGAAAGGGAGAGAGAGAGAGAGAGAGACAAGGAGAGAGAGACAGATTAAGTAGAAAGATAGTCACCACCACAGCCCTTCTTCTTCTGGTCTTCTCGGTAGTGGGGGTCCCCAGAGTGTTCTTCTGGAGGTACCACTTCTATACAGTCAAAGCTTTGTTAACCTCCCCTGAGGTCTGAGTTCACTGAAGGACGTCTAGCACTAAATCTTAACAAGGAAATTCTACCAAGGGATTTTTTTTCCTAACACCTGGACATCACTTACAGCTTGTTTGTTGCTCTCTGTTTCATGGATTAAATCTCCCTTCTGGTTGATTAGGCTTGAAAAAAAAGACGAAGACAAGGGTATAGAGTTTTCAGCACTGTCTATTCAAATACTCTTAGTGCCACAGCCTGATACAGTGCCTGTTTTTCAAGCCGGCTAGCCTCGGCACTAATATCACACCAGTGGGTTCTTGTTGCTCAGCCAGGTGTGCGTGGGGCAGAGACGATGTTGTCGGGTGCCTCCGCAGCAGCAGCAGTCCTTTGTTTGGCTTTCTTCCCTCGTTGAGAAGGCACCTGTCCCATAAGTGGAACCATACTCCCAACAACTTGCAGCATGTCCTGAAGGGTAGGAATGGGCTTCCTTGGCAGTGTCATGATGGCTGCCTTGCACTTGTCATTTGCGTGCGAAAAGACCACCTGCTCCAACACTTCCTCCCTGGCATATGGCTTGGGCACTTGCTGCTCCACTGCAGCAGTCATCCTTTCGATGAACTGGAGATATGGTTCTGCAGGGCCCTGAAAAATCTCAAGGTATGAAGGGAGGGGACCAAAGGGCTGCATCTCTAAAAAGGCTTTCTCTGCCTGAGCAGTGATAAATTCAAGAACAGCTTTGGGGATGCCCGCAGCTTGTTCAGAAGCCCCCACCCAATCACCCTCACCCATTAGGTGTTCTAGGGTGATTGCATCCCCATTCATGTCACTAGCAGTGTCAGGGTTTTTTAACAGGTTCGGGAGGGCATCCTTTAGAAGATCTCTCCATGTTGCCTCCCAGAGTCTGTACTGTCTTGTTGAGGCACCGAAAGAGATGCTTCAAATCAAAAGGGACTGCTACAATCCCGGCAAGCTGGGCATTTAAAAGTCCTTGTAAGTATGGACTCTCTCGTCCATACTCCCTCAGAGCCTTCACCAAATCCCTGACTACATGCTGAGACATGGCCTGCCAGGTGATGTTTGTTGTTTGCCCACCCCTTGCCTTTTGGTAGGTGACCGGAGCAAGGGATGGGATTCAGCTGGGAGCTGGGCTTCCGGTTTCTGGCTCCTCCTCATCAGAATTCCAATCATGGGAACCAGGAGAAGGGACATGGGAACCGGAAGCTGGGNTCATCAGAATTCCAATCATGGGAACCAGGAGAAGGGACATGGGAACCGGAAGCTGGGCGGAGCCTCTGGCTGTCAAGGGGAGTGGTCTGACACCTGGATGATATCATCCTGGGGGTGGGCCTTTGGGTGAAGCGAGAGGGAGGGGTTTGGGGAGAAGGCGGAGACAGAACCTCCTGGGAAGAGGGAGGGGTCTGGGAAAGGAAGGGGTTGGCAGGGGAACGAAAGGGGTTATGGGAAGGAGAAGGCGAAAAGGCAGGAAGGGCAGACAAAGAAGATGACCGCACCATGTGGCGGCTGCCATTATACAAACTGAGGCTGGAGGCGCCATTTTGTGGCAGCTCGCCCCCAGCTAGACTGAAGTGAACCCTTGGTTTTGAAACTGGGAAAGTGCGGGGGAGGGAAAGGTCTCGGGCAGCCTGGTCGAGGCTGCCGCGGGAATCCCGAGCATTCTGGCCAAGATCGCTCAGGCGGGGGGACTTTGGAATTCTCTGGGAGCCAGGGCTAACAGGTGCGGGGGCTTTTGTTGCTCCCTTTAGAATTCCTGCCTGGGGGGGGGGGGATTTGGGGCTGCAGGGGGGAGTAGGTGAACGAGAACTGGGGAGAACATGTTCCGAACCGTGGTTCTGCCTTTTCTTCACTTCTTTGGTTTTTGATAAAGCGGCAATAATTAAATGCAGCCAAAATATGAATTTCGCGGCTTTTGAATCCCCTGACTGAGCCAATTCAGAGAATTTTTCACAAACGAAATTCCAAAAGGGAATGCCAATCATGTGGTCAGGGGCTGTGTTTGGGAAGTGAAGGAAAAGCAGCCGTATGAATCGCTTTAACTGTCCTTTAGAAAACTTAACATTTTTAACTGATAAAATACAAATAACTTGATAAAAAAACTCCTTTTTGGGCAGTCGAGAGCCTGGCACCCATTGCGGCTCGGTATTACTTTGACTGCCCACGCAGCAAAGCCGAGGGAGAAAAAAAAATCCGAACGGAAAAACAAAGCGCCCAAAGCACACTTAGAAATCGGGTCTGGGATAACCCACGCTCCCGAGGTGCCACGCACGAACAGAAAAAGGGGACTGACGGCAGAAACCCGAGATCTGACTCTGTGTCTGTCTCGGGGCTATCGATCCACGAACTAAAACTTTTATAAGTAACAAATCAAAATTAAAATTTCAACCAGAGCAAGAATTTCCTGGAAAGGGTAAAAAGGAACCTCCTCGCAGGGATTGCGCGATCCAAAAACCTCCCGGAACCAATTTTTCCCGAGTCGGTTTCCCAGAATGAGGCTGAAACAGCCTCGAGGCTTTTCTTAAAAAACCTCACCAAGACAGTTCCTGTTGGAGCCACACTTACCAAAGCTCTGGTCGAAAGGAAAAGATCTGGCAGTGCTGGAATCCTCCGCCGAGAGAGACTCCCCTGGGTGTAGGGAAGCTGCCTTTCTCACCCATCCGGAGCAGACTCTGCGAGAGAGAGCCGCTTCAACAGGCGGTGTGTGGCGCACCGATAGCTCGGTCCGGGCTAGCTTCCACAGACCTTTGGAGCTTTTTCGCAGCGTCTGGTGATCCCGGCGAGACTGCGTCGGCCACCACACTACCACGCGGAGAGAGGCGCTGTCTGAGTGCCCTGCAGCTTGGACACCACCCTTGATACGGTGCCTGTTTTTCAAGCCAGCTAGCCTCGGCACCAATATCACACCGGTGGGTTCTTGTTGCTCAGCAGTGTCAGCATGGCGAAGGCAGGAGGATGAAAGGAGGGACGACAGAAAGGTTGGGTCACAACGAGTTTACTGGAACTCCAGTGTGGAGCCCTCACCTCGGGACGTCAGCCTCTCCAGAGACCACGACGAACCTCGAGGGAGACCTTTTAAAGGGGGGTGTAACACAGGGGGGGTTCAACCAAGGACCAATAAGGTTTAATGGGGAGGTGGCTCATATCATAAACAAACATATGAAACAACCATACACTGAAAACTAGAAGGTGACAATCAGGATTCTGCCCAATCACTCTATGCCTCTCTTAGAATATTCCAGAAGCAGGGAGAGACCCCCAAAATGATGGACAAGAACAGGAGGTAACTTGCCAGGTGATGGGCAGTTAACTGTCTCTGGGGGGAAAAGCTTAGGGAAAACACAGAACCAATCACAGAACTGTCACTGGGGAGAAGACAGGGATAAACCAAAAGTGGGTAACAGAAAGGGTACAAGGAACAAACCATTTTACAAAGGAACATTAACTAATGAATTAAACAAAATTGAAAAATGCACTCCCACAACAGCCATGGTCATGGTTTCAGCAGTGTGAAAAACGAAGTTCACTCTCCTGGTAAAATTAAAAAGTTTAGTAAAGGACAATAGGAGACAAAGATAATAAAGCAAAGGTTTTAATGGCCAGGTGCTTGGCATTCAGCCAAGAGCACGCCGGCTATTTTGGAGACACCCTTTATATATCTTTTCTATTTCATATTCATAAACAATTATGCATATTTAAACTTTTCCCCAAAGTAGTTTACATGTTCCAAGAACTGTTTAGCATGGCTCCTCCTTGGGTCCACCTTTTTAGAGCATGTGCATTTCTTGGCTGTAGTTTTAGTCTGTTCTTATTATCACCTCCGGCTTGGGTTTTGGTCCATACTTTCTTCAGATGGCAAGTGCTGATAGTTGGCATATCAGTAGCAGGGGTCTTCATCATATGTTCATTGGATGTTATCCCAACAGAGCAGGCAGTTCAATTACAAGCATAACTATATCAGCTATTTTACTACTATGTCTAAGTTTAGTTAATAGCAGAAATAAAAACTATAACTTTATAGCAAAGTTACTTTAACGTTATACATATGGCACCCATTTTAATCTTTGCGAAAAGCCAATATTATAATATGTATTTATAACAAAACCTCCTCTTCCCTTTTTATAAATCGTTTGGCTTGAGCAATAATTCTTGTTTTCTAACCTCCATTATTCGCTCATTTTTTTCACAAATCAATTTTGCTTCTTCAAAGGGGTCTTCCATATTCTTTTGTTTCTTTAACACCATGATCTTTTGTGCCGTTCCAGATGTAGCCAATTTTGGGTCCATAGGCATTGTTGCCACTTGCATGCCTTGGACTATGCTGCTAATTAGCCAAATAAAACAGGGGATCAAGAAAGGAAGGAATATCAAACCAGCTGTAGCACATAAAAGGAAGAAGCCTAGCTTCTTCCACCATTCTATTCCCAATATGTTATCCCACCAGCTAGTTTTTAGCATTGTTTTCCATTTTTGGACAGGTACATGGGATATTTTTCTGATATTTTTGGCTATATCTAGGATGGCATCCCTGTTGTCATCTATTTTCAAACAACAATCTGATGTATTAAATTTTCCACAAACACCCCTTTCTCACCTAATAAATAGTCTAAAGCCAACCTTTTCTGAAACACTGCAGCTCTTGTTTGGCTTTGTTGACTTGATATCAATTCCGATGCCCGACCAGTTCTGTTTGTTATTATCTCTACAACTGCTTGGAGTCTTATAATATGATTCAGCATATAAACTGGGGTCCAATGTCCCCAACTCCCATCCTGTGCCCAGGTGGCTGGCCTATATGTTTCCAGTATGCGTTCAGGGGGCCATTCCTCATCCCCCCATTTTTGAAATCCTCCAGTCAATTCCCTTTTATTTCTTTTTAGGTCCTCATAAACTAGTAGTCCTAATTGATCTCCATCTGGTCCTGGTAAAAGAAAAAATCCTGGCTGTATGATTCTCAGAGTACAACTCCCTTTCCACTGGGAGGGGAGTCTCGGGTATACTCTTTTCCCACATATCCAAAATAAACCATCTGGTGCTTTCCAATAATCATTTTTCTGTTGATTAATATTCTCTCAAAATTTGGATATTCCTGGGATCCCAAAATAAGGATTCTTGTCTGTATCATTACATTAGAAAAGCCTGATTTTGTTATTATACTTACAATTTTTTTCTTTTGTTTTTCTTTGAGTCCAATATAGAGTTGGATCCTCTGGGATCCACCATGTAAAAGTTCCATTACTAACTTTAAATCTCTTACAGGTAGTATTTCCTACTTCGTTAAGAAAATTTTTCCCAGTGCGCCAGAGACATTCTTCTCCTATCACTGTTGAACTTAGAATCCACCCTTCTGGTCATTTTTTCCCTCTTATATTTGTCTGGTTCCACTTAAGGAGTTCAACCGGGCCTTAGCTACTGCCTTTCCATGGCCATTCCTCTGACATCAAAGCCCCTCCACAGTCCCAACAGTTGGTTAAGTTCCTTATTCTTTCCCCCAATTACACAAACAGATTTTTCCCAAATCTCGAGATATCTACTTCTTTTTCTAATTGCTGTTTAAGTTTTGTATACAAATCTTGATGTGGAGTTGATACAGAGTTATATTGCTGTGCTGGCTTTGCCTTTTTGTTTACTAATTGTTCTTTTACCAAATCTTGGACTCTACCCCTAAGGGAAAATGTGAAACAAACCCATCTCTCCCCTTTTGGACATTTACTTCCCAACCTGTTACCACTTTGTGGTGGTTTCACGTTTGCCAAATTTTGTTTACCAACTGGGAGATAGGATTTTGGGAGAAAAAGGTGAAACAGGCTCAACTTAAAAGTAAAAACAGATAGATTTTATTAACATACACTAAGGAAACAAAAAAGAAAAAAAAAGGAAAAAGAATGAGACATTCAAACACCTTCCCCCCTACCACAAACTGTTCACTTTCCCACTCAACACAGAGAGAAAACTATGATTTTCAGTCAGTTGCCACCATTTAAACACAATCCTGCATGACTTTGGGAGAGGAGTCTCTCTAGAGTTTATGGAGATAAATGCCACAAGAAAAGGTCTGGTGGCTCTAAATGTCACAAATCTGCAACCGCCCGGAATTTTGCAGATTCTGTGCAGTCTCACCCATTTAACAGTTTCCCAAGCTCCTTATGGGCTTCCACATGTTTGGGGTACCATTTTAAGAATGCTTTTCTAGTATAAAGCAAGGATTCTCTTCTTATATCTCTAAAATCGTCTCTATCTCAAAAGAAATAGAGACCTCCTTTATGCCCAGGAGCCAGGACCTAATCACTTCCTCTCCAGAATCATCTTCGTCTCAAAGGCTGAGACCTCCTTATTTTTTCCCAGGAGCTGGGGACATACTCTATTCAATTAAATCTCATTTATATGAGTACACACAACCCTTTGACTAGAACTTGCATTCCCCCAAACAGCATTATGATAGTCCATTTCTCCATAATTCACATCCAGAGAAGTCCGGTCAGAAATGTCCACTTCCTCCATCCCTTCTTCCAATAGTCTTTATAAGTTCTTTCACTGACTTTGTCTCAATGCTGTCCCTCTACATTTCAAATCACTCTGTCTTCCATGGAGGAGGGAAAAGGGTTAATGTCTTTGCCCAGAGTCTTTTTTTCTCCTCTCCAGCTGACTCCCGGAACTCCAAGGCTGCAGGTGATGGTGGGGGGGAAGGGGGAGAGGGAGCATGCTTAGGAACACTGATGGATGACCCTCTTCCACCCCTGGCCAGATCTAAAGCAACTCAAACTTGGATCAGCTCCCTGGAGCTCTGGAGAAAGGTTCTCAAGATTCTTTCCTCCCTCGGACCAGAGGCTCCGGCAGCCAAGCTAAGAGCACGGCCATCGTGGCCCCTGGCACAAGGCCAGCACTGCCGACCAATCCTCCTTCTCTCCCCATTGGAGGAGCCGGGGGAGAGAGGGGACACTGCTGGCTGGGGCAGCTCTCCCATGGGCAGCGGCCCCCCTGGAGGCCTGGCCGGTCCTGGTCCCGGGGAGGCCTAGCCCAAACTTCTGACTTACGAGGTAATGTTAGCTCCTTGCCAGCCGGAAAAGGAAAAAGGACCGAGTCACCTGGGACTTTTGATTTAAAACTGGGTCTCCAGAGGCGTGTACAACACTCTTATTCGTCAGCCAAGCTGTCAATCCATGCTATAACTTCCTTAGGGAACAAAACCCCTTCACATTCATGCTAAACCACCACACACTTTTTCCTAAGTTTTCTGCAATCCAGTATTTTTTCCCGTTTTGCATACAGGTACCTAATTTGGATGGGTTATAACAGTGACTGTTGACATGGGTGTGTGTAATAAAAAAGGAACCTCGGTTTCTTTCCATGTAAAGCATTCGGTAGCATTTGTGACATGACTTTGCTGGTATCCCGAAAGGGAAAAGACAAAAATGTGTGACAGAAAAAGGAATAACAGAGGTCCGGTATGGCTTATACCCCCACCTCCTGTGCCTATGGGGTTGCTACCCATAGTAGGTGTATATGATCTTCTTGGTGGCAAGTACAGTGGCCAACTCGGTCTTGCCCTCTTTGTCCTCGTCACTTCCTTTTTGCTACCTTCCAAGCAAATCATTTTTGACACTTCTTAACTGTAGTTTCCCACCATTCCTCAGGTATCTCCCATTCAACAGGCACTAGTAATCCCCATCCACAAAGCAAAGATATTATTTAAGTTGTTCTTAGTTCTGTCTGGATAGGGAATAGAGATTTGGCGCTCGACACTTCATGCAACGAGAGCGTAGATTTTGTGAACTACAATACCAATTTTTTCCACAATTTAAACATTAACATTTAACCCAGCTAGCATGTCCGGTATTGGGATGAATCAGACAGGGTATATGGTATGGCACTGATGGAAGTTGTAATTCCCTCCTCTTCTTTGTATAAGCCACAGGTTAAGGCCAGAATATGAGAACTCTCTGACCGAAACAGTCTTGATCCTCCTGTTTGAAGTGGAAGTATTCCTCCCCAAGGGGGGTATCGGAGGCATCTCAGAACTTGTCCAGGCAGCACTTGAAACCACTGATATAAGCTTGGCCTTATTTCCCAATTAGGTGTGATTCTTTGTACATTTTTTGGGTCCTCCCAGTTCATTACCACCCAGTCCCCACTTAAGAGTCAATTTGGTATCACCCAGTTTAGATGTAATAGTCCACTCTTCAGGTTCCTTCACAGGTCCTTTGATTCTACTGGCATGGATCCACCCTCTCTCCCTGGTTCAGATTGCTGCCTCAGTTGTCAGTAGTACCTGAAAAGGACCTTCTTACTGCGGAGTTAAAGATTGTTCTTTCCATGTTTTCACTAGTACCCTCTCCCCTGGATGGATATTATGGATTTTAAATTCTAAAGGTGTGGTTTGAGAGATTATCCCTTTCAGCTGCAAATTTTCAAGCGTTCTTGCAATTGTGGTGACATATTTTCTAACACTCATTTCCCCTACTTCATAAGTAACAGTTTCATGTTGGGTGGTCAGAAAGGGTAACCTAAACATAATCTCATAGGGCGACACTCCCAGGTCTGACCTGGGTTGTGTTCGGACTCTGAATAGAGCCAAAGGTAGACATTTTACCTATGACATTTGGGGTTTAATTATTAATTTTGTTAAAGTTCTCTTTAAAGTCTGGTTCATCCTCTCTACCTGGCCCAAACTCTGTGGATGCCATGGGGTATGTAATTCCCATTTTATTCCCAAGGCTTGAGTTATTTGCTGTAAGACTCTTGACATAAAATGTGTTCCTCTATCTGAGTTTATTCTACTAATCATCCCATACCTGGGAATAATTTGTTCCAAAAGGGTTTTACATACCACATTAGCTGTAGCTCTGACAGTGGGAACAGCTTCTACCCAATGAGTTAAATGGTCTATTGCTACTAATAAAAATTTCCACCTCTGCACTTGGGGAAGTTCAGTAAAGTCCACTTGGATACTTTGAAACAGTTGCAGAGCTAATCTGCGGCCTCCTAATTTTTTATTCTCATTGCCTTTTTATTTACCATTTGGCAAGTTATACATTTCTTAGTTATTTGCTTTGACAATCCAAAAATTCCAATGCACCCATAATTCCTTAAAAAGTGATCACACAAAGCCTGAGTACCCCAATGAGTTTTTTTATGCATGTCTTCTAATATTTTCCTAGTAATTGGCTTATTAAGTAACTGCATCCCATCAGGAAGTTTCCATTTCCCAGACTGATCTTGCTCTCCCCCTATCTTACATAATTCCTTTTCTTCTGCTTCACTAAACTTTGGAACTTCCAATTCTTCCTTGTCTGGGGTCAAAATTAACATAATCCTTTTGGTCCCATTTTCTGCTGCATCTCTAGCCTCTTGATCTGCCAAATTATTCCCTCTTATTTCTGAGGTTATTCCCCTTTGGTGTCCTTTAACATGTACTACAGCTATTTCTTCAGGCAATTTTAATGCCTCTAGAACCTCTAAAATGAGTCCCTCACGTATCAGTCCCTTTCCTTTTGAACTGAGTAACTTCCTTTCTTCCCAAATTTTTCCAAAGGTGTGTACTACCCCAAAACCATACTTTGAATCAGTATATATGGTTCCTTTTTTGTGTGCTAAATATTCCAGAGCTCTTTTTAGAGCATATAATTCACAAGATTGAGCCGACCAATTTGAAGGTAATTTTCCTTTTTTGATGGTCTGCATATTTTTCCCATCAACCCAGCCATATCTTCACATTCTTTTTCCTTGTAAGCATCTAGATGAAGCATCAACATATATTCTTTCCCCTTCTAGGAGGACTTGTTCTGCTAGATCTTCCCGAACTTTAGTTTTGGTATTGGATAATTTTTAAACAATTATCTGTTAAGGTACTTTTTGGTTCTCCATATAAAAATTGAGCTGGATTCAAACTTTTGTTTATTTCTAGTGTCAGGTTATCATTGTCTATCAGAATTGCTTTATATTTTAACATCTTAGAGTCTCTTAACCATTTTTCCACTTCTTGGTTTAGTACATTTTGGAGTGCATGAGGTGTACACACAATTAGCTTACTTCCAAAAGTAAGCTTATGGCTCTCTTCTACCAGGATTGCAGTAGCTGCTATAGCTTGAATACATACTGGCAAGCCATGGCTCACTGGATCCAACATTTTTGATAAATAAACTACTGGTCTCTTCACTCCTCCCCACTCCTGGACTAAAACTCCATGAGCTACTCCACCTTCCACATTCACATACAGATGAAAGGGCTTTTCTAATGAGGGTAAGCTTAAAGCTGGTATAGAGGCTAGTTTCAACTTCAGTTCTTCTAATTTATTATCATCTTCCTTGGTCCACTTTATATCGTCTCCCTCTGTCAATTTTTCATATAAAAATTTACTGCCTGCGTATACTCTGATCCATAGTCTACAATATCCCAATAATCCAAGCAGCCTTCTGACTTCCTTTTTTGAAGAGGGAGGAGGAAGAGATAAAATCCCTGCAATCCTCTCAGGATTTAGCTTTCGACTACCTTTGCTTGTTAAGTGTCCAAGATATTTTACTTCTGATTCTACAAATTGTAGTTGCCCTTTTGGTACTCTTAATCCTTTTTCCTCCAGAAAATTCAAAAGTTTTATAGCAGCCTCCCTAACTTCAGCTTCCCCTGATAATAAAAGATCATCCACATATTGGGTAATTTGTATTCCAGGAGGAGTGGGGAAAGTTTGTAATATTTCTTTTAAAGCTTGTCCAAATAGGTTTGGAGACTCAGTAAACCCCTGTGGTAATTTTGTCCATCTTAGTTGCTGCTTTCTCCTGGTATTTGGATCCTCCCATTCAAAGGTGAAAATATTTTGGCTTTCCTCTGCTAATGGGCAAGCCCAAAAAGCATCTTTTAGATCCGCTACACTAAACCACTGATGCTGGGGTGGGACTTTACTTAAAAGAGTATAGGGATCGGGTACCACTGGGTAACAGGTCTGAGTTCTCTTTCTAACTTCCCTTAAGTCTTGTACTAATCTATAATTCCCATCAGACTTCTTTACTGGGAGAATAGGGGTATTATGAGAAGACATACAAGGTTCCAATGTCTCATCCTTTATTAGTTCTTCTATTACCAGCTTTAAGCCTTCTCTTCCTTCTAAAAATATAGGGTACTGGCGCACAGGTATGGGACATTCTTCTCTCTCAATCGTGACCCTTATGGGGTCAATATTCAGTCCTCCCCTATTTCCTTCCCCAGCCCAAACTTCTTTGTTAATCTTATCCTCCTCTTCTTTGCTGAGTTTTAACACTTAAGCTGTCATCTTCCCTTTTTCTGGTATGACCCCTATCCCTAATTGTACCTGTAAGTCTCTCCCCAATAAGTTGCTACCTGCTCCAGGAACTAATAAGACACCTCCCATCCATATCTTGGTTTCCCCTTCAATTACTACATTTTTAATGACAGGAACTTTAAACTCTTCTCCTTTTGCTCATGTTACCTTTACAGTGTCCTTACTCACATCACATCCCTTTGGAATATTTACTATACAAGTTCTCTCTGCCCTAGTATCAACTACAAATTCTAATACCCCCTCTTGAGGGCCTACTTTTCAGGTTATCAAAGGCTCTAGATGGTATTTTTCCCCCAGAAAACATTTCCCTATTCTTCTTCTGGGTGTATTTCTTGGAATATTTTCAGGTCCTTCTTTAGCTGAGGGCATTCCCTCTTACAGTGTCCCTCTTCCCCACAGTAAAAACGGGCATCTTTAGTTTGCTTCTGGGATTTTGATTGTGCTGGGGTTCTGTTTCTTCCCTTTTCCCTGTCTGTAAAACCTGAATGTTTAGGAGTGGTACCTGGGGGCTTCAGATTCCTCTGGAAGTTACTCTCTCACATAGTGGCTATCATAATTTTTGCTTCCACTTTGGCTTTTTCTTCATCTCTCCGTACATAAACCCTTTGAGCTTCTTTTAAAAAATCATTTAGTGATTTATTATGCCAGTCCTCCATCTTTTCCAGCTTTTTTCTAATATCTGGCCGGGCATGAGTAACAAAATTAACCCTTAATAGGGCTTGCCCTGCTATGGTCTCAGGGTCTATTCTGGAGTATTGTTTCATATTCTTTTGAAGCCTCTCTAACCACTCAGTTGGAGTTTCTTCCTTTCCTTGCTGTCCCTCAAAAGCTTTTTTGACATTTTGCCCTAGGGGTGCTACCTCTTTTATTCCTTTGATTATCAGATTACGATAATCATTCATATGTCTTCACTCTGCCTCATCATTTTGATTCCAGTTAGGAGGTGCTATTGGCATTTTCTGGTTCCCTGGTGGACCTTGTTGATTCTCTCTTTCCTGAATTCTCATTCCAGCAACTCTAATCATCTTCCTCTCCTCTTGGGAAAATATTATTTTCATTATTGACTGCATCTCTTCCCAAGTAAAAATGTTAGGACCTAAGAACTGATCTAATTGTTCAGCTGTAACTATGGGATCTTCCAATAATCCTTGAATCCCTTTTTTAAAATTTCAGACTTCTGAAGAGGTCAAAGGATCATTCACAAATCCTGTCCCCCCTTGAACCCTTCCCCTAGGAACTTCTCGTAATGGAAATAAACTAACCTCTTGATCCCATCCTTTTTGTTCTTCAATCTTTATAACCCTTTTCCCTTGTTTTGGAGTAGTGTTAGGGGAGGGATTATCGAGATGCTTTTGAGTTTTAACTGAGTTCCTAATATTTTGGCATGGTGCCCCTCCACTAGGAAGAGGGTTCACTTGAACAGCGGGAGCTGGAATCACCAAGGGGACAGAGGCAAGGGTGGAAGTCGGCAGTGAAGCTGTATCCACCAAGGGTAGGGAGGTAGGGGTGGAAGCGGAGGTGCCCGGTACGGGTGGGAGAGCTATAGCTCCCAGCATGGGGAAAGGGACTGGAGCTCCTGGCATGAGTGGGGGAGGAAATATTTTCAGGGGGTCCCAGCCCTTTTTCTTTCTTTTCCTCTGCTTGCTCTGTCTCTGGGGTTTCTGATATCTTAAAAACTTTTATCCACAGGGGTTCTGTGTCTCCTGTCCAACAAGAGGCATATTCTTTTTCTTCCAGATCAAACGGTTCTTTCAAATTTACAAATATATTCAAGGCCTGGCAAATCCAAGCTTCAAAAGAGCCATATCTAGGCCAATAGACATGGTCTGGTCTTATTTCCTTTTTTGTCCATTCTATCATACAATACTGAATCAGCTTTACTTTAGCCTTTTCCTTCGTACAAGGATCAATATCCCAGTTAGCTAATTTAATCCCCAAGGGACTATCTTGGGGTATATCTGCTGGCACCTTTTAACCCCTTTTTTTCCTTGAACCTGACTTACTGGTTCTTTGTCTAATTTCCCCAGGATTTTTTTACCTGTTCGTCCCTAGCCTCTGTTTCCCTGCTCTAATCCACTCCTCCAACAGCTTGAACACCACCCACCCTTCACAGAAAATCTTTCCTCTCCAATAATATAATACAATTCACCTCCCTCCAGAAAATTTAAACTTTAAATCAACAATCCATATTATGCATGCTTTCATTCATTCATACTCACTTTTATTTCTTTAATATGTCTGTTTCACTCATTCTCACTCACAACAGGACAATACAATAATAAGGTACCTTTACTTTCAAGTCACTGGTTAATATACACCCATGGGTATTGTAAAATCTGAAATGTTGTTGGCCAACCCCAGATTCTCTTGGGTATTGTGTCCCACACTTCCCGTAGCCTCTTGCGTGTTCCAACCCTCAATCTGGCAACTTTTTAGGGGGCCCCCACTTTTGTCCTGTTTGCTCGTGGATTGTGCTGGGAAACCCTTGGCTCCCTTTCTCCCAAGGGGTCCAACCCCTCCCTGAGACCCAGTCCCAGTTACCCCGGGGGATTTCTCACTCCTTTTATCTTTCGCTTTGTCTCCTTGCTGACTGTTTTTCTTGCGAAATAACAGAACCGAAGCCCTCAGAGACTCCACACTTGCTTTGCAGGTCTGGAATAGCCAGCCCGTGTCTCTCTCGCACACCTTTCATCCCCCATAACTGCCCCCCCAAAAAATACTTACAGTCATGTTTCTTATTTGGGTCTTCATGCACAAGAATTGTGGGGCTAAATACTGCGGTTTCTTAGGGACCCTTTTCCCTTTGCTTTATTTGTCTCTTTCTTGTTCATGGGGTGTCGACCTGCAACCGCTGAGTCACACCAGAAGAAATGGAGCAGGCTGCGGAACTCAGCAGGGCACACCTCCCCCACTCGGGATCTCCTGGGCTCTTGGAGGCAAGGTGTTAACTCCCAGGCAAGGTTCCCAATTGTGAAAAATGAAGTTCACTCTCCTGGTAAAATTAAAAAGTTTAATAAAAGACAATAGGAGACAAAGATAATAAAGCAAAGGTTTTAATGGCCAGGTGTTTGGCATTCAGCCAAGAGCACACTGGCTATTTTGGAGACACCCTTTATATATCTTTTCTATTGCATCATCCTATTTCATATTCATAAACAATTATGCATATTTAAACTTTTCCCCAAAGTAGTTTACATGTTCCAAGAACTGTTTAGCATGGCTCCTCCTTGGGTCCACCTTTTTAGAGCATGTGCATTTCTTGGCTGTAGTTTTAGTCTGTTCTTATTATCACCTCCGGCTTGGGTTTTGGTCCATACTTTCTTCAGATGGCAAGTGCTGATAGTTGGCATATCAGTAGCAGGGGTCTTCATCATATGTTCATTGGATGTTATCCCAACAGAGCAGGCAGTTCAATTACAAGCATAACTATATCAGCTATTTTACTACTATGTCTAAGTTTAGTTAATAGCAGAAATAAAAACTATAACTTTATAGCAAAGTTACTTTAACGTTATACATATAGCACCCATTTTAATATTTGCAAAAAGCCAATATTATAATATGCATTTATAACAGCAGGGAAAAATTGTGACCACAACTGGAAGGGGGTCGATTTTTTTCTGGCTCGCTTGAGTGAAGGGATCAGCAGATAATGGCACTGCATGACCTGCGAGTCCCATTTCTGAGTCTTCTAGGATGCTTCTGCAGGACAAGGCGTGACGTTGAAATGACAACTCTGGAACTGCAGCCAGGACCGGTGGGGTTGGGGCTGTTGTTCTTCAGTGCCCAATGAGACAGACCATTTACCCCCCCTTCTGCCCCACAATGGGGCAGTGACCTGAGACAATAGTGACGACACTGAGTCCAGCAGGTGTGAGGAAGAGGCAGCAAAGTGGCAGCACTGACCTCACACACACACCTCTGCTGTTGCAGAGAAGGAGGAGGAAAACTGACACCGCAAGTCTGGAGCTGCCCCAGGCAACACCAGCACCCCCTCATCTGCCACGAGAATTGCTTCATAATACCCTGCCTTCCTGATTTTTTTTCTTGTTCCAGGAGTAAGGTGGAACCAGAGGCTTCTCCATAATCTTGTCTTTGTCCTCTGGTCCATGCTGGCTGCTATGGTGGCTGCCATCTTGGGAGGAGGGGCTTATCCACCATCTTGTTTTCTTTGTTCCCAGGGAGAGCACGGCACCTTTCTATCTAGTGGTTATTGCTGTTATCTTGGTTGTTGCTGGTTTTGTTTTTAGCAAACTGTTGTATTTTCACTTATATCTTCTCACATTTGTCTCTCCTTATTGGTGAAAGTGGACTTGTTAAAACTAGTAAGGGAGGTAACTCATTTTAGAGTCTCCACCCTATATAATTGTCTTAAACTAAGACAAAAGTATACAAAGATCAAACACCAAAGAACATAATTTGTTAAGAAAACTTTTACATATATTCCACTTTTTGCAAAGCAGCACCCATTTGTTTTCCTGAGAGATTCAGTCTATTCTAGAGAGGAGCAGAAGGAAATCACTTAAAGTCTTGTCTATGACCTTACATACATTTCTGTGTCAGTATTCATAAATCATGAAATGGTCATGGCATCTTTTCTCTCAAAGATTAAAGTAATGATTAAATGCTACTTAGGCTTTAAACAATAGATAAACTATTTGAGGACATGTTTTAATGGTGAACATGGTGGTGGTGCTAGGTCGGTGATTGGACTTGATCATCTTAAAGGTCTTTTACAAACTTAACATATATAATTCTACAATTTTAGTAGTTATGTCTTCAGCCAATCAGCAGGACCAAAATCTTACTTTAAACAGGCTGGAGATAACAAAAGTGAAACATCAGTAAAAACCAGTTTTCTGTACTATATATATATAAAATATATTTATGATTGAAATAACTATAAAATGTATACATACATAACTGATTGTGTCATTCTCAGAAAAGTGAAAGCAAGAACTAGTCTTCTGATTTTACTTTACAGCTTCAAAACCCTAAAAATCATTCAGTAGGTTGCTATAATTTTGCATTGGGTTTGCATGGCAAGGTTTTGGTAGCCGGGAGGCTACACAGCTGGCTTTGAGAAGCTGCTGGAAGCTTCCCCTATGTCCAATAGAGACAATGACACCTGGCTCCAGGATAGAACTGCCACTGTCCAAGGCTGGGTCAATCAATGATGGTGGTAACATCTCTGTGATAACATTTAAAAAGGGGAAAAGTTATTTCACAGGAGCAACTGCAGCCAGAGAATAGACAAGTGAGAATATATGTGAGAGAAACAGTTCTGCAGACACCAAGGTCAGTGGAGAAGGAGGAGGAGGAAGTGCTCCAGGAGCCAGAGCTATTTCCCTGCAGCCTGTGGTGAAGACCATGGTGAGGCAGCTGTGCCTCTGCAGCCCATGAAGGTTAACAGTGGAGCAGAGATCTACCTGCAGCCTATGGAGGACTCCACACTGGAGCAGGTGGATGCCTGAAGGAGGCTGTGATCCTGTGGGAAGCCCACACTGGAGCAGGCTCCTGACAGGACCTGAAGACCCATGGAGAGAGGAGCCCATTCTGGAGCAGATTTTCTGGCAGGACTTGTGACCCTTTGGAAGGGACCCATGCTGGAGCTATATGTGAGGAACTGTAGCCCATGGGAAAGACTCACATTGGAGAAGTTTGTAGTGAACTGTCTCACATTAGAAGGGACCTCATGCTGGAGCAGGGGAAGAGTGTGAGGAGTCTTCCTCCTGAGGAGGAAGGAGTGGCAAAGACAAGGTGTGATGAGCTGACCACAACCCCCCTTCCCTGTTCCCTTGTGCTGCTGAGGCCAGAGGAGGTAGAGAATTCAGGAATAAAATTAAGCCTGGGAAGAAGGGAGGGATGGGGGGAAGGCATTTAAAGATTTGGTTTTATTTCTCATTATCATACTCTGATTTGATCAGTGATAAGTTAATTTCCCCAAGTCAAGTCTGTTTTGCACATTGTGGTAATCGGTGAGTCATCTCTCTCTGTCCTTATCTCAACTCAGGAACCTTTTGTTATATTTTCTCTCACCTGTCCAGTTGAGGAGGGGAGTGATAGAGCAGCTTTGGTGGGTGCCTGGCATCCAGCCAGGGTCAATCCACCACAGATTTTCACAAATAAGAGACAGAAAAATGCAAAATTGCATTATTTAGGGTCACATAAGTTGAACATTTTTAAAATATGAACTTTGGATGTGTCATCTTTTGAGTTGCCAATTTTAAGGGCTGATTTTCAACATCAAAAACAGCCATTGATCTGTGCTGGAAAAAGGAGGGCTCATTTACATCAGGTCAGGCACTTCATTTGTGTAATCAAATTTTAGTCCTTTTTTTGAGTGTTTGAACCCAAGCATTGTTTATTTGAGAAGTTTGCAGGTGGAGGCACTTGATAATTGATATGCTTTCTTCATCCTGAAACTGGGCTAATATAGAGATGCCTACTGATTATATAATGAGTAAAATATATGTTTCTTTTTTTTTTTTTCTTTCTCTTGATGGATCTACTATTTTCTTCCATTTATTGGGAGGAAAACCACCCTCAATGACTTGTCCTTATCTACTGTTCTACTGCTATCTTCCAAACCCATCTGTGCCCAAGTTTTCCCCTTGTAAGGCTAGTGATCAGCTATGTTTTATTGCAAATAAGTACCGTTAAGAATAATGATAGATGCCACACCACATATGTTTATAGAAATTCTCTGGGAATCTGTAGGAAAGGGTTATGGTTTGAAGGAGAGGTTGTTTTTCTTTAAATAATGATCACTTTGCAAATTGACTATTCTTGTTCCAATATAAGACTCATTTTGGTAGACCAGCTCATTAAATCAAGTTAAATACAAGCAGGACAGTTCAACAGATAATCACAAAATGTTGGTTTGGGGGCTTTTTTGCTAGACTTTAAGTACATCAAATGCATAGTGTTTTACTAAATAGAGCAGTTTCATTAAAAATTAATTACCCTTTATTTCATTACTGATTTAATAATATGCTTTAATGTTATTGTGGTACTTAAATTACTTCAGATCCCTTAAATGTGAGAACTTCAGTCCTAGTTCCAGATTTGCTTTTGCTTCCATCTTTTTGTACTGTGATACTCTAAATAGGGCAGAATCTCATATAAAAGTGCAATTTATTGACGACTGTTTTTTCCACTTTAAAAATGTTGGTGCCACCACATCTCTAGATATAGAAATATTAAAATATTAGGAAAATTATTATTAAAATAAAATTAATGAACTACAGTAGGCTTACCATAATGAAACTGGAATATAAAATATACCTCCCTGTTCCCTCAGGGAGAAACTTGAAAGTGTCTGATGAGTAAACATGAAGAATGGGTGGATGGGTGAAAATTTAAAGGCATTTTTATGCTTTATAAAGCCATTGCCCTAAATGGAGCTTAGTAATTACTTTACTTCTCTTGTGATTGATCTCTAGGCAGCAGTTGTGGTGGTATTCAACTTTGCTATGGTTTTGCTGATTTTTCCTGCTATCCTGAGCATGGACCTTTATCGTCGGGAAGACAGGAGACTGGATATATTCTGCTGTTTTACAAGGTAAGAATGTGTGATAGAATTACAGTATATGAGGTGCATCCTTTTTGTGTTTACCAATCAGTGTTACTGTCCCTTGTCAGGAGTGGGAGTTCTTCATTGCAGTGGGACAGCAGCAGGGTCAGTATGTTATTGACATGGTTTTTATTGCTGAATTACATTGCTACACTCACATACACACTTTTTCCTTTATTCATACCTACATCCATTTTAGCCATTGGAGGACAACTTTCTGGAAGCGTGTAAAAGAGCCATGCTTTAGTAATAGCTCTATTTTTTGAATTTTATGGGGTATTGCTGGTATTGGTAAACCTTGGAAGACTTAATTCCAGTCTTTTATGGAAGACTGTAAATAACTTGGGCTACTCAGAAGCCTTACTTAATCACTCTGTGCTAATTTTTTTGCTTTTTGTGCCTTGAAACTTAAATACATAAAAATAATGTAAAAACTATAAAATTACTTCTCTTTAGCCTACTTCTTCATAGGACTATGAAGAATTCAGAATGATCAGTACCATTGCAAGATAATGATTGATAATCTTTCTGTTATGACTCCAATAATAATTTAGAATGGTAGTATGCACACTATTACCTAATGTACGTCCAGTTCTGAGGTCATGGGTAGGCTAGGAGGAAGCTATTGCCATCAGCAGAACCACCGCTTAGAGATAAAGCATATTTTCTACATTAGGTTTTACTTTTGCTTGCAATGAAGAGGATAACCTGCATTTCTATACATGTACTCTCACATGCAAGTCATAATCAGTATGTAGAGAAATGCCTTTGTGTCCTCTTAGCCTTTCACACCCTCGTGGGAGCAGACACAGTCTGACCTTTTTAACTTTGATGTTAGAGAGAGAAAGTGCTTCCCTAAATTTGCTTTTGAGGTAGTCATTAGAGCAGGGAGTTGATCAGAAGCCAGGACTCCCTCTTTCTGTTTCTGATTCAGTCAGTTTCACTGGATGGTCTAATGTGCTTGAATTTTGGAGCTCCAATTCTCAGCACAGGGCTGTCGGGCCTTCCACTTATTCCTACATCTAAAGTTGTACCAAATGAGAATTAAAATTTGAGCCCATGTACATATAAAGAAATTCAGTTAATAAGAGCTTGTTTGTTTAGGTAGGCAACATTTTGTTCCTTTTTGTAGGATTTTTCCACTTGGTGAAAAATCTCTGATACTGTTTTCTATCAGTGTAGTGTTTTTATGTTTATTTGGTTTTGTTTTGCTAAATTTAGTGTAGTGGTTTGAGTGTTTATTTTTTTTCCCTCTGGGAGATAGAATTTGGGAGAAAAAGGCAAAACAGGTTCAACTTAAAAGTAAACAGATAGAAAACACATAGATTTTATTAACACACACACTAAAAGAAGAGGAGGAGAGGGAAAAAATAAAACTTTTAAACTTTTTTTTTTACAAGTGTTTACTTTTTTACAAACAATATAGAGACAAAACTTGTGATTTTTAGTCAATTTTACTATTTGAATACAGTCTTTTATCAATTTTTTAGGAAAGGAGTTTTTTAAGTTTACTATGGAATTTTTTTTATTGACAATTTAGAACAGTTTTTTGCGGGTTTGAATTTTTACAGAAACAACTGCTTGGGGAGATTTGAGGTTTATGTGGGGTTTTTTTATTAGCAGTTTTTCAAGCTGCTTATGGGTTATAGGAACTTAGGTATCTGGGGTGTTACTTTTTAAAGATATATAACTTAAAGGCAAAGGATTTTTTATTTTAAGGAACAGAGGTTTTTTTACTTTTTTATTGGCTCAGGGTTTTTTTTATTTTTTATTTCAGGCATTTTATAGGATTACAAGAATTAAAAATTCTAATGCAATATTACTCAGTTTATCACAAATACTTTTGCTCAAAAATCTATAAATAAATAGTCATCTTCATACATGCATATTTTTTTGTGATTTAAAAGATAATCTACATATAGAGTTCATTTTTATAGCTCAATAAATGTCCAGCCAGCAAGCAACTTTTCTATTTTTCTTCTAATTAGATTTTACTCACTCTTTTTATCTGACTGTTATGCTGAGTCTTTTTTATATTCACTCTGTCTCTTTTTTTTCTTTTTTTAAGAAGAGTTAAGTTTTAAAAGCTTTTGTCCTGGTTTAGGACAAATTAGGGGAAGGTCTCCAGAAGGAGCCCCCCAGAAAACAAACCTCCACCACCCCTTCCCCCCCCAGCTCTAGGTTTGAGAAGGAATTCCTCGGAGGAGAAGTGGAAAAAACCTATTTATTGACAAATCAACAAAAACACTCCCCAACACAAGGGAAAAGAAAAATAGCCCCAGATGATACTCAGGCAGTTGCTGTGAAGGGAGGGCGCAGAGCTTCTCTCCCGGGCCTCGGAGATCCCCAGATATTCCCAGATCAGGTCCGGAGCCGGTCCAATGATCTTCGGGGGGGGGGGAAAGAAAAGGGAGAGAAAAAGGGAAAGAAAAAAAAAAACGAAAGCAGCGAAAGCCAGCAAAAGCAAAAGCAAAAACAAAGCCAGCAGCAAAGCAAAGCCAGCAGCAAAGCAAAGCCAGCAGCCAAAAGCAGAGCTAGCAGCAAAAGCCGAGCTAAAAACAAGAGCCCAAAGAACAAGTAGCCCCGCCGAGGGGGGGGCAGCTGTTAGACATAACAATGTAGTACACAGGGACAAAGCTGCACGATTGGGATAGGAGGCACCATCAACCCAGGACAGCTTTATGTTGCTAAAAAAAGAGTTAAATTTGCCCAGTCCTGCAGTAGTTATGTAATTTTTGCTGGCTATAAAAACTCAAAGCCTTGCTGATAGAAAAAGCTGGCAATTATTTTTTTTTTTTTGCTTTTTAATTTTATAGCGTGTGCTTGCTTTGAACTCCCCCCTAAAGCCTGGGAGGAAGAAGAAAAAAAAAATCTTATCCTCCCCCGGGCTAGCAGCGCCGGCAGCCAGGGCCGGGCCACGGCCCAGCCCTCTCTGCCGCGGCTTTAAGTATGCGGCCAGCATTGCTGAACTGTAGCACTGCGGCCAGCAGCCAAAAAAAAAGCTCATCCGGCCCAGATCGCTCTTCTGTGGGCAGCAACTCTCAGAGGCCCGGCCGGGCCTGGCCACCCAGTGGCAGCAGGGCCTGGACCGGGCTCCCCTTCTGCCCAGTGTTTCCTGATGGCCCGGCTGAAAAAAAAAAAAAAAGAGACTCAAACACAGTCTCAGCTTTATATAAGTATTCCCAAAAGTCACATTTCGTTTTCTCAGTAATTAAATTACATGCTAGTAGCTAAAAACTAGCCCCTAATAAATCTCTGGCTTTTACAAACAATTCTAAAATCCTGACAAAGCAATATTCTATATTTTTCTTTAACTAAAAAACCAAACTGTGTTAACTTATAACAATATATATAAAAACATACTCTACTCTACAACCAAAACCCATAATCTATCCTAAAACCGTTAACAAAAAATACCTAATAAAAATCAAAACCAACCACTAAAATTCTAAAATCAAAACTACCAAAAAACCAAAACCAACTACACTCCAATAAAAAAAAAAAACTATAAAAAATCCAAACATCTCAAAAATAATAAACACTAAAACACAACTCCTCCTAACACCCCAACTACTAATACTAAAATAAATATTCAAAACAAAAATTCCCTCTACCCACCATACCACCAATACCACATAAAATAAATAAATTACTCTCATCACACAATACAACCATATTAAAAAACTAAATCACCCTAAAATTTTAAAAATAATTACAAATTAACCTAAAAATAAAAACTTTAATCTTACTAATAAAAAAGAACTAAAACCAAATAACACATACTAAAAAACCTCCACCATATAAGTAACTACCAACAAAAAACCCCACATTATACTCTTTTTACAAATAATTCTTATTACATTATAGAAATAAAACAAAAATAAAGAACAACCATATAAAATCCCACACCGCAAATCACACAAACTACTAAAAAAAAAATCAAACCAACTCACTCAACTCAAAACCATTCAATTAACCCTAAACATTGCTAAAAAAAAACCCCAAAACTCTACCTCTACACTAATTCATAAATAATAAACAATACTCTATAAAAATAATTTAAAAAACCCCTAATTAACCACATTAAAAACCCCAATTTAAACTACTAAAAAATAAAAAAATCAGTACCAAAATAAAAAAATACCTATAAAAATCCATCATATAAATACCCATATCCCCAAAAATAAAACTAATAAAACCCACCAAAACAATAAACAAATAAATCAAACTACAAAAGTAAAAATATCAAAAATAAACTTAAATTAACAACACAAAAAACTTATTCCCAAGTCAATAAACTCATAATACCTCAAATCATCAAAATAAAAATACCACCTATAAATAAACACAAAACCAAAAAATAAATCTAACCATAAACAATATTTCTCAAATTATCCATAACTATAACACATATACTACAATCAAACCAAGCAAATAAAACCCCTATAAAAGAATAAACAATAATCCAAATATAAATATAAAAAAAATAAGAAAATAATTATATTATACTACCCCAAACACACCAAAATAAACACTATATAGTCACAATAATGAAAACCACCACAAAATAACTAAAAACCTACCCTATACCTCACACTACAACCCATAACACCATTCTAAACCTTAAAAAATAAATTCTTTAAAAACATAATACCCCTAAAAAAATTAAATCAAACAATAAAACTCATTTCAAAAATAACCTTATCAACACCTTTTCCTGGTTTAGGGCAAATTTAGGAGGAAACCTCCAAATGGGGTTCTTCTGGAGAGCAAACCCAAACAGCCCATTCCCCCCAGCCGGTCCAGGAAAAGAACTCCCTCGGAGAAAAGTGGAAAAAACTATTTATTTGACAAACAAAATGCCCACAAGCATAAGGAATGAATAATATGAAACAATAAAACCTCTCGCCGCTCTGAAGAGAGATGGCAAAACTGAGAGAAGTCCTTGCCATGGGTGTAGCTCAGCTCACTCAGTCTCTTATCAGTCCCAGTCCCTTCAGCGCTGGAAAATGCTGAGGTCCAGGCCAGGTGGGCCACAGGTGCACCTCCTGGTCCTCCTCTGGGTTTTTCAGTCCAGAGCAGATTTAAACAGTCCCAAGAAAAAGGATAAAAAACAGTCCAGGAAGCTTCTTTGCCTCAGCTAGCTAGACTAACAAAAAGGAAAAAAAACCTCTCTGGCCGCTGTCTGTGCATCCGATGAACACACACAGTCCCAAGGACGAAGAGAAGATGCAGAGGACAGAACACTGTTTTTCAAACCAAACTGCTCGCTTCTTTCCCTGCTCACTCTCAGAACCAGTCTTGAAGGTACAGAACACAACATACAGCGCACACAGAACAGACAATTGGGGATACAGGCATCATAGTCCCCCTAGGACATTAACATAACATTAAATAAATATGCCATATCCCCTACCATACACCGACTACCAAAAAAAAAAAATACAATAAACTATTAAAAACTACCTTAAAAACACTAAATAAAAAATCTTTCAAAAATTAAAAAATCTTACAAAAAGCACCTAATTAACACCCAAAATTCCACCAACGAAACAAACCCTACCCAATCTAGTCCTACATACAATAAACAAAAATAAAATCCCAATAATACACATAAAAATTTATTAAAAAAAAAATAAATCAATTCTACCTCAAATACAAACAAACCCATCCATAAAATTATCTTCACTGAAAAAGCAAATTACGCATAATAAATAATACAAAAAAATAAAACAACACACTCTATACCTCAAAAAATCTAATTATTAAATAAAAACCATATATAAATATCACTTTTTATTAAGTATCACTATCATTATCTATATATAACTATATATTGTTTCTATATAAATATATACATATATAAAATATGTGTATAAATAATTAATATATATATTAATTTTAATAAATTAACAATATAAAAATAAAAAATAAAACTATATTTTGTTAGTTTTTTATTTGTTTTTCTGGAGATTTAGGCTTTGGTGGGCTGCAGGTGTGAGCTTTCTGGTGGTTTTTTTGTTTTTTTTCAGTTTAGAGTAGGCTTAAACAGTTTTAAGAAAAAAGAAAAAAAAAATTTAGGATGTTGGAGTGCGTGTCTCTTTGGTCAGCCCGGTGTTCGGCTAGACCTCCCAGCAGCTCCGACACACCACAACAGGACCAATTTGTGAGTCTTGGCTCAGCAGACCCTGGACTTTCGCTGTCACGGCCGTGGTGTAAATGAAAGAGGGGACTCTCCGAGGGTCAGGGGGGACAGAGGTTTATTGGAGTCACAGGGGAACCCCTTACCTCCTGCCTGATGCCTCAGGAGAGACCTCAGACAAAAGGCTACAGAGGGGTTTTGTCCAGGACAGGTTCAAGGGGTGTGTACAAACTACAAACCAATAAAACAAAGCAAAGTACCAAATGCCAACTGAATTACCTAACTACTAACAAATCAAGGTAATTTGGGGAGGGGTCTCAGGGGAATCTGCCAACTGCTGTCCGAATCTCTTTGAAAGTTCTGGACCTTGGAGATAGGGACTCAATGATGGACAGGGGAAGAAGGAGAGGATGGGCAGGGAGCATCATGGGGAAAGGACCAATAGGAAACAGTCTCTGGGCAAAGACCAGAGAGGCATAGAAACTCTTATCAACTTCTGATAAGAGAAAACTCCAAGACAAGGGGCCCTTATGGGGTAACTAGAGCTATACTAACTTATAACAAAACCTTTTCTAAAACATGGAAATCTTGCAAACCCACACTAGGAAGCGTTTTTGCTTCAGTTAGTTAAACTAACTATAAGTAAAAAAGATTTTTGTCCAGCTGCTGTTTGTGGTTTTGACAAACAACACTCTTTTGAGGAAAAAAAAATGCAGAGGAGTGAACACTGTTTTTCAAAACAAACTGCGTGTTTTTTCTTTTCTTGCTTTGCTTTCAGAACCAGTCTTAAAAGTACTGAACTTAATATACAGTACAAACAGAACAGACCATTGGGGATACAAGCATCATAAAGTTACTCTAGGACAATCAGCAATTTGCTTTTATTTACAGAAGGAAGATTGCTTATGACTTTTTTCTTATAAACTAGGTATTGACTACAATAAATGCTTCCAAAAATACTTCTATAATTTTGTCTCTTCATGTTGCCTGTCCTTTCTGGCAATTAATCCTCATATTTGTTTACATCAATTTTAAAATACACAGTCAATGTATGGCAGGTGGTTTTAACCTGCCTCACAGAAGTCTGAGATATCATTCAGAAGGTCCAAATAGTATTTTAGACTTACTTTAATAGTTCTGAACAGAACTCAGCATGTCATGCATTTACATTTTGATCTTCTAAATATTTTAATTCTCAGCATGGTCATGTAGATGTAATTCACCCATATATAATGCTTTCAGACTGTGTGCAACTACCTGGTTATTGACCTGATTAGTATGTGTAATTAATAGAGTGATGTAAGTGGATGCCAGTGTCTTCAGACATGTTGGTTCCTTCTTTCTTGGGCACAAGAAACATGCAGAAACAGGCTCAGAGGCCCACACCTTAAACCATGTCTAGAAAATACTTTCTAAAAGTGCAGAAGGAAATCCTCATCAAAACATTATGCTTAATTAACATAAACAATTTAACTGTAGTGGAAGCAGTCTGATGGAAGCAGATTATCCTATCTAGCCTGATTAAAATTAATGCCTACCAAAATGCGAACGATGTTTTTCTCTTCTCTTGCAGTCCGTGTGCCACTAGAGTGATTCAGATTGAGCCTCAAGCATATGTGGAAAATAGTGATAATACTTACTACAGTACATCCCCATACAACCGTCACAGTTTTGTACATGAAACTCAGATTACAATGCAGTCTACAGTGCAGTTACACACAGAATATGATCCTCATGCACAGGTGTACTACACCACAGCAGAGCCTTGCTCAGCAATATCTGTGCAGCCAGTGACAGTGACGCAAGATAATATCAGCTGCCAGAGGCCAGAAAGCACAAACTCAACAAGAGATTTGCTTTCCCAGTTCTCAGACTCCAGTATGAATTGCCTTGAGCCACCCTGTATGAAATGGACACTCTCATCTTTTTCAGAAAAGCATTATGCTCCATTCCTGCTAAACCCAAAAGCTAAGGTAATCAGAAAACTATTTACCTGTTTTTCAAAAACAGACTTCTGCCTTGCCCAGTAGGAAAATTATCCTGACAATAGTATTAAATATCACCAATTAATGGAATTCTTTTGGAATTACAATTCTTAATATTTTTACACTTAATTTCACACTTTAAAGGTTTTATCTTGGTAGTGCTATAATGACAAACTTTTCAAATAGAAGTTGTTAATAAGGGTTTTGGTGACTTTTGGTAACCTAAGCTCATGAACAGTGAAACCCAATCTACTTTTTAACTTCATCACCATATAAATTTCCTGTTCACTAAAACACAAATTAATTTGGCCTTGTAATGTGTGTATGTCTCCATAAATATATAAAAGCTTAAAAATATAGTAATTGGCATTAATTTTGAACCTGTTTCTGTGTGCTATTATGAGTTATTAATTTCTTTAGGAACATAAAACCAAAGGCATTTCCATTTTCTGTTGCAGATTGTGGTTATTTTTCTTTTTCTGGGTTTACTTGGGCTCAGCCTATATGGAACTACCCGGGCTAGAGATGGACTGAATCTCACAGACATTGTACCACGAGAAACCCAGGAATATGACTTTATTGCAGCACAGTTCAAGTATTTCTCCTTTTACAACATTTATATAGTGACACAGAAAGCAGACTATCCCAGTCCCTACGTCCAGCACTTACTTTATGAACTTCACAAAAGTTTCAGTAATGTGACATACATTTTGTTGGAAGAGGATAAGCAGCTTCCCAAAATGTGGTTGCACTACTTTCGAGACTGGCTGCAAGGTAAGAGAGAGAATTGCATGAACTTTTCTTTTTAATTCTATAGTAGCAAGCAATTATTCACTGTAGTAATGATCTTCACTTCCAATACAGTCACATGTTTTAAAGTATGCCAAGGTTCTGATCTGAACTCAGAAATCAATTCACTGTTTCTCCAACACTTAAATTCTTTGTGGCTAAGGTTACTCCCCAATAAAGCAGTTTTGGAGCTTTAAAAGATTATATCCATGAGAGGTCATCTCACATCATTATCTTCTAAATAGCTAATGAAGAGTTCTGCTGTATAATTAATGGTCAAATATGGCCCAGTTTCTTGGGAAGATAAATGTTTGCTGAGTGTTTTGAGAACAGTAAATGAAGAGTCCTGGTCTAGCAATGTATTTTTGCACAGGCTTGTCACAATCCGCAAATACAAGCAGGTGTCGTGATGGTTCGTTTATTGATCTCAGAGTGCAAAAGACACAACAAAATTACAGTTTAAATCAAAACAATGCACCTTTATTGAGTGCCCACAACACAGTAATGTGATCGAGGAGAAAGAGAGAGAGAAAGAATAGAGAGAGAGAAAGAGAGGGGAATAGCTACCAACAGAAGAGACAAAGTCCTCGTGGTCGTCAGCCAATAGATCTGCCTTCTTCCGTGGGGAGATCTCAAGTTTTGGTCAACCTAGGGAGTATTTTTATAGTCTTTTCCAAAGCGACAGGCAGTTGGCCAAAAGGTGGGGAGATTGATACGATGTTAACAAGAACAAGTACAGAAACAGACCAGTCTGGCAGCAAGCACAATCAGTCCACTGTGACTTGCCCATTGTTTCTGCTCAGGTTCCAGTGGGAATGCATGCCAGTTTTTTGGTCCAGCGAACACACCTGCAGGCAACACTTGGCAAACGCCCCACCTCAGCCAGGCCAGAACTCCTGTGTTGGGGTTTTAGAGTTTTCGGTCTCTGTCCTTGACAATGGTCGTGAGGCAGATGAGGGATCTTCGGACCGTCTCTTACAAGGCTTTCAGCATGAGTGATCCTGTTAGCTTCAGCTGGGACTGCTGGCATGAAGAAAGTTCAGTGGGGTTTAGGCCTTTGATTGGATTGGGAAATTGCTAAACATTCTAGACTTCCAATCAAGTATCCTCACTTTTTCTATGGTGCTACTTTTTCTGTGCTGAACTGTAACTGAGAGGGCGGTGTTATAGGTAGTATGATGACAATTCCATTAAAGTGGGCTTAAAAAGGCATGATATTATAAGTAATTGTGTTGAGGAAAATAATTTGTTTGTATTTAAAATATTTAGTAATGTTACATCTCAGAAAATGCAACAGTACTCTTGTGAGCAAACACATCCTGCACGGAAATACTTCTGTCCTACCTCTGTGCTGGAAGAATCCTAAGGAAGCTTTTGCAAACAGAAAAATAAAGTATGCTGACCTACTGAGACTGTAAATTTGGAACTTTACTGTTTACAGATGGCCAATGCAGCTACGATTCTTAGAAAACATGCACATAACTGCTAGTATTTGGAGTGCCTTTAGCTTATTGCACATCTTTTTTTCAGAGGCTCCCTTGTATTTTGCTTCCTAATATCAAATCATATGAACATTTTCTATTATCTGAAAATGAAACAGAAGATAGTTAACATTAATAATTTGTTTAAACTGGAAATGTTAACATTATTTTTGTAAGTGACTGAATGTAAATATGGTAGCTTAACTTCCCTGATGGCTCTTAATTAGGCTTGTTTTTGCAAAGGGCAGCCTTGCCCACTGTTCACATGAATTAGTAGGAATTCCTTCGTCACCCCCATTCCAGCATCAAACATATTTTTGGAGGATTTTATATTCTTCTTTATAACATTTAAACAATTGCCTTAGCTTATATAATTTCTTTGCAGAAAGGGGTCTACAAGTTACTTTTATCTTTCTGTCCAGACACATTTCATTAATTGCATCTATCTTTAAAACAGATTGAAGTCCTTTTAAAATCATTTGTGTGAACAATTTATAATAAAATATTGTTGCTCTGCTATTAATTTCTAAGTGTTACATGGAATTTTTATAAGTGAAATTTTGAAATCCTTCAGAAAGTAATCACAACTGATAGTGGTTTCTTGGTATTCTTTCTACAGACTTTCAATTTCATCAGTGTACAAGGCCAGTAATAAAATGATGCAAAGTGTAAAGTGGTTAAGCCAGCTGGGAAAAAAATATATAAAAAGAGAGCTGGATTTGAGTGATGATCAAACTTGTAAGAACTGTAGCATACACTGGAGTTGAAAAAATAAGTGAAATAGCTAAGTTTCCACACACTGTAGTAATGTAAAATGTAACTTGCAACCACAATTTGGTAATGTTGCATGCAAATGCATATATTTGGTATTGTGTCTGCTGCGCTGTATCAGGAGTTTGATATTAGTCTGAAAGTTCTGCCTCCATATATTGTCTAGCATAGCAACTTGTCTGTTCCTCTTAAACTGTCCTTTGAAGGTCTCTCCTTTTTTCCTACATTCTTCAACAGCCTCCTCTTATCTCCCAGTAATATTCTACATGATTATGATGATAGCACAAATGCTTTCACATAACCACTTTCTAAGAGGCTGAAATGGAGTTAGAGATGTATTCAGGAAGGATGGATTTGTATTTATGCACTGCACAGAATCCCAGAATGACTGAGATTGGAAATGACCTCTGGAAGTCATCTGGTCCAACCGCCATGCTCAACCTCAAACCAGTTTCCCAGGACTATGTTCAAATGGCTTTTGAATATCTCCAAGGAGGGAGACTCCACAACCCCCCTAGGCAACCTGTTCCAGTGATCAGTCACCTTCACATTGAAAAAGGGTTTCCTTATGTTCAAATGGCACTCCTGCATTTCAGTTTGTGCCCATTGCCTCTGGTCCTGTCCCTGGGCACCACTGAAAAGACCCTGACTGTGTTTTTTGCATTCCCACTTGAGGTATTTATATACATTGATGAGATTCCCCCCTGAGCCTTCTCTTCTCCAGGCTAAACAGTCCAATCTTTCTCAGCCTTTGTTCATATGTAAGGTGCTCCAGTCCCTTAAACATCTTTGAGGTCCTGTGCTGGATTCTCTCCAAGTAGCTCCATGTCTTTCTTGTACTGGGGGGCCCAGAACTGTACAAGGCATTCCAGGTGTGGCCTCACCAGGGCTGAGTAGAGGGGAAAGATCACCTCCCTCAACCTGCTGGCAATACTTTGTCTAATACAGCCCAGAATATCATTAGCCATCTTTGTTGCAAGGGCACACTGCTGGCTCATGTTCAACTTTGTGTCTGCCAGGACCTCCAAGGCCTTTTCTGCCAAGATGCTTTCTAGCAGGTCAGTCCACAGCATGTACTGGTGCATGGGGTTGTTCCTTCCCAGGGGCAGGACTTTGTACTTCTTGTTGAACTGCATGATGTTCCTGTCAGCCCATTTCTGCAGCCTGTCCAGGTCCCTCTGGATGGCAGCACAACCCTCTAGCATGTCAGCCAGTCCTCCCAGTTTTGTGTAATCTGCAGAGTTGCTGAGGGTACATTCTGCCTCATCTTCCAGATCATTAATGAAGATGTTGAACAGGACTGGACTCAGTAATTACTCTGGGGGTACACTGCTAGTTACTGGCCTCCAACTAGACTTCATGCCACTGATCACTACCTTCTGGGCCCATTTGGTCAGTTTCCAACTGACTTTACTGTCTACTCATCCAGCCCATACTTCATCAGCTTCTCTATGATGATCTTATGGGACACAGTGTCAAAAGCCTTTCCCAAGTCAAGGTAGACAATATCTCCCCTTGTCTACTAAGTTGGTAATTTCATTGTAGAAGGTTATCATGTTGATCAAGCATGACTTCCCCTTGGTCATGCTGATTGCTCCCAATTACCTTCTTGTCCTTCGCATGCCAAGGGTTTTGTTTTTTCCTTGGATTCTTTTAGCTCTTGTTTGAATTTGTCATATTCTTTTATCCTTTATTCCTGGCATTGGCAAGCAGATTTTAAGCATAATGCAAGTGCATGAGAAATTATATTTTCTCCATTTTTATCTGTCAGTGATTCCAGCTGTTAATTTATTTTCTCTTTAATTTTTTCCCACTCAAACCAGTTATCTACCAGCCAAGGGTTATGATCACTGTGCCACCATGAGCAATCTGTTAAATCTGTTTTCCCATATTGTTTGTCATGACCCTGCTCACTGCACCAATTTGTTACGAACAAGAGGGGAGAGCTTAGACAAGTCCCTGCCTTTGCCCAGGTTTCTGGCAGGGGATAGAAGCTTTATTGAGGTGGCCAGCACCCCAAAACCCACTCTCACTTGCAAGTTCTTAATAATGACCAATCAGGTCTATTACAACATGAATTATTTATTGAATAGACACAAGGAAAAGACAGACATGAGACTTTAACAGGCTTACTACACAGGATAAACAAAAAGAAACTACTAGTAGGTTCACAAGATAGTGCATGATAATAAAGGTACCTATATTACAGCTAGAAAAGAAATAGTATAGATTAGGAGTCAATGTCACTTACCAATGAATGATAGTGGTGTGCAGAAGTCTCCTAATTTTTCTCAATCCTAGGAAAGTATCTTGATACCAATGTCTCAGCATTGAGAACTCTCCACACACTCAGAGTGTATAAGAGATTTCTGATTTTATGAAAATCATAGTGGTCTTTCATAATTTGTAAAAGTGCTTGTGTCCGTCAGTCAGAATTTTTGCTTATCCTTTCCCATGCATTCAAGGAAGGATGTTTATTGCTGGCTAAGGATGTTTTCAGCCAAGATAATTCATCACAAGACAAACCATTCCACTGACTTAGCCATGGAGGAAGTAGATAAGTTTTGGGGTGAAAGGTCCTGTCACAGGGACTTTGAAGTCCCTTCAAGGATGTCAGAATATCTACTGTTAAATCATCCTCTTTCTGGGCTGGTGCTGAAGGGCTGCATATAGCAAGTTTGGCAGTCTTATTTCATCCCTTTGTTCTCAACTTGTTAGCTTTACAAGTGGGTATGATTTTGCAGGATGACCTGAGAGGCAGTTTTCCAAGTGAGGAGGAAAGAATTTATAAATGGGAATGAATACTGGGGTCCTGAGGTGGTATCAGTAAGGTTGTGTTTTCTCTTCCACTCTTATCTCCTTACAGCTGTGGCTAGTCTATCTTATCTGTAATTATGATGTTCATTACAGCTACTCAGTGCAGCTGTGAGGTGGATTGGTGATTTCCACCACCACCCCATCCCCAGACTTTTCCTTTTCTTCTTGGAACATGAAATTTGTGATCTGTTCTCACAGAACTTCCTTATACTGGGCTATGGCTTTCTGTTCTAAATCTGATCCAAATTAGTGCTGTGAGGTATTCCCTCCCCTGTGAATAGTGGTAAAGAGAAAAATAACAGTTGAGAGCGAATAGCTGTTGGCTGTGATCTTTACATGTGCCAGTAGCAGATCCTATGACTTGTATTTGGTACACAATTTGTACAGATGGAACAAATTGAGCACTCACACTGTACTCAAGAAGCAGCTGAGTGTCTGAAGCTGAAAGTTTGAGTGTGGTGGGCTTTTTTCCCTTGTAGTAGAATTTCTGATTGAATCATAGAAATTATTGTCTCAGTGCTCTGCAGTAACCTCAGACAGTTAATTGATGGGGTGTGTCCCCTTCTGTGGTTTAATGTGCTTTTGGTGAGAGAGGAGGGAGAATGGAGAGTGTATTTCTCTTCTGGGTAATGGACTAAATCTCTGCCTGGTTTTAACTCCATGGTAACCAGTGAGGTTAAATCAGGGCTGAACTCAGACCCTTCGGATTTGGTACCATCTATGTCAGGGTGACATTTCAGCTTTGTTTTGAGGAGGGTGTAAATGAAAGAGTAATTATCACAATTTAACCCCAGCTGGAAAATAAGCACCACACCCCCATTCACTCCCCCCCCTCCACCACCCCTGGTGGGATGGAAGAGAGAATCAGATGAGTAAAAGTGAGGAAACTCTTGGGTTGAGATTGACAGTTTAATAACTGAGTTTTGACCAGTCCATGGCAGATGGTTGGGCTGTGTTTCCACCCCTGAGACAGTTGATTCCAGGTATACTGGACACTCCTCCAAGTAAAAGCAAACTGTGCCCTGCACTCTGCTGCCAGAGGGATTGATAAAAATGCATTAGCAATATAAACTGTGGCACCATTTGGCTGCCTTTGACTCCAGTTCATATTGAAGTTCCAACATGTCCTGTACAGCAGTACTCAGAGGTGGCATGACTTCATTCAGGCCATGATAGTCTCCTGTCAGCCTCCATTCTCTGTTAGACTTTGTCACTGGCCATGTGGGGCTGTTAAAGGGTGAACAGGTCCTGCTGATCACTCCTTGGCTCTCCAGTCAACAAATTAGTTCATGGATGAGAATCAGGGAGTCTTGGTGTGGTATTGCCACTGCTGTGGTAGCAACTGGCACCTGCTGTTCTTCAACCCTCAGTAACCCCACAAATAGAAGGGTCCTCCAAGAGACAAGGCAAGGTAGACAACTGTTTAATTTCCTCCATCTCCAGGACAGCTGTACTGATAGCCCACTGGTACCCTTTGGGGTCCTCGAAATCCCCTCTCCTGAGATAGTCTATGCCAAGGATGTACAGCCTCTGGCCACTCACAATGGGATGCTTTTGTCACTCATTCCCAGTCAGACTAATCCAGCTTCCAATACAGTCAGCTGTTTGGATGCCTCTGTCACTCCAGAAGTACAAATGGATTCTGTCCCTACATAGCTTGATAGCATTTGGGAACACTGTGGACCAGTGTCTACTAGAGACTTGTACTCCTGTGGGTCTGACATGCCAGGCCATTGAGTTCACACCACACAGTAAACCCAGTTGTCCCTCTCTTCCATCTGGCTAGAGGTAGGGCCCCTCTAGTCCTGGTCTTAGGATTCTCCATTTACTTCTTGTAGAAATGGATTATAATTCCTTTCCATAGGATCAGGAGTAAGATCAGTCCTTCCACTCTGCCTGGAGAACTGCCCAATGGAGACTTGAGCAGCAACTTTCCTGGAAGAACCCCCATTTGGGATTGTTTATCTTTGCAATTCACATACCTGTGCCTCTAGGGTTGATTTTCCATTCCACTTCCTCATGTCCTCTCCATGATCCTGCAGGTAAAACCACAGGGTATCCCGAGGTGTGTACACAGTATATTCTCCCTCTTATGCAAAAGTACACTTAACTGAGATGTGAGTCCATACAGGTGGGGAGTAGAACATATTCTCTTTGAATTTCTGTAACTCCTGGGACAGTGATTTTCTTTGTATTCCTGGAGTTGGTGAGCAACTTCATCCACTGTTGGTGCCTCTTTCTCTCTCCAGGTCATTACTGCCAATGAGTTGCCATATGACAGTGGTGTGCTCTGTACAAATTTCCGCCACATGGGTCGTGTGCACTGGACTTTGGATCTGTGGGTGACTGCCCATTGTTTGAGTCAAATCATCTCTAGCATGACTAACTCCCCCAGGTCCTGGATACCTTTCTCCACTAGTCTATTTGCCTGGGCAACATATCTTCCTTGAAGGGGTACCTTTCCTTCACACTTGACAGGACTCAGCTCCAGAGGCCAAGGACTTGTGTCCCTTTTCCAATCACCTTCTGTAGAAAGTGATCCCAGTCACTTGGCTTCCTTACCTTCTGATTTTAAACTGCTAGCCCTGTTGTCCCAGCATTGGAGCAGCCAGGTGATAACATGCTCAGCTAGACAAGATCTGAAATCCTTTTGCATATCCTGAAGCTCTCTCAGGGATAGAGATTGAGTGGTTACCTCTTATTCTGCCTCTTCCTCTTGTTCCTGTGCTGGCTCTGCTTTGTCCTCCTTTATTAAATGTGATACCTTTTGTGTCCATTTCTTCTTGCGTATAAGGGCAAATGATACCAACATGGGTTGGTTCTCTGATTCAGATTCATCATTCATCACCAGGGTCTGAGTAGCTGCAGTGCTTGTTGCAGGGTTTGGAGTAGTCACAATGCCTGTTGTGGGGGTTGGTATAGCCACAAATAGTTGCTTAACCCTAAACAAGATCTGAAGCACATTCAGCATTCCTAGCAATAGGACCAGGACCAGAAATAGCCTAGTTTCAACATCCCAGGGATTTAAAAAAAATTCTAAATTCTCAGACAGTTCTGTAATTAGCCTGGAGGAGAAAGGGAAGCTGTAGGAAGATGTCTCCCCCTTGGGTCAATTCTCTGAGGAGAAAAGGCAAAAGGTGTAATTATTAATTATAAATATAATTAATATTAATAATTATAAAAAACCTATTGTTTTTCAAATAATTAATTTGACAAATAATTTATTATTTTTCCCAGTTTGAGACAAAATTTAGGAGGAAGCTTCCCAAAGGTCTCCTCTAGAAAGCAAATTTCAGCAGCCCCTCCCCCAACAGGTTCGGGAGATAATCTTCTTGGAGAAAAGTGGAATAAACTGTTTATTTCACAAGCAAAGTACTCACAAACATGAGAAAATGATTAATATTAAACAATAAAACCTCTCCTTGCTCTGAAGAGATGGCAAACTCAGAGAGTCCTGTGGTTCAGAGAGAGTCCTCTCTGTGTGTGTCTCAGTCTCTCTCAGTCCCTCTGGGGCTAGAATGCAGTGTCCCAGGCCCCCAGTGGGCCACAGGCGTGAGCTCCCAGTGTTATTCTGGGTTTTCAGTCTGGATCAGGGCTGAACAGTCCCAGAAGAAGGCACAGTCCTGGGAAAACCTTTCTTGCCGTAGCTAATTAGGAAAACCAGCAAAAAAAGCAAAGAAAAGCTCCCTGTCTCTCTCTCTCTCTCTCTGCAAAAGCCAAGAACTCGGAGAGCACTGAGCCTTATCTCTCTCTCACTGTCTGTGCTAGGCAGCACAGTCCCTGAGAGAGGAATTCTGGGGGAGTAAAGTGAAGCTTCTGAAGACAAACTGCGCACTGCTTCTCCCCCCCCTTTGCCCTTTCTGTCTCTCTGGGCCTAGCTTAAAGCTACAGGACCCATTTCTGAGCAGAAAAAACAGACGATGGGATACCAGACCATACAGTCATCCCAGGACAAATTCCCAATAGATGACTCTCAAAGTACAGAGGTGATGGCAATGCTGAGTAAACATACCAGCAATTCTATCATATCACAAGCCAGTATTACAAAGTACAATAAAACAAGAAACTTAGCCCAGGCCCCAGAGATGACAAATACCAAAAGAGCAAACACATGCTGCAAGTAAGTAGATACATAATTTAACTCTGAGAACAAGTGCAACAACTCTTTGAGAAAATAAATCAACATTGTGACCAATGACTATTAAACCAATACAATAAAAGCTTATAACAAATTTGTTTTAACAGGCTTTGGTCAAATCTGTCATTATCTCAACCCTTCGTGCCCCACATCAGGCACCAAAAAGGACTGTCGACTCCAGCCAGCAACTAAGTACCACACATACGATCGCTCACTGCCTCCCATCTCCCCGGGGAGGAGAGTCAGAAAAAAAGTAAAAGCTCATGTGTTGACATAAGAACAGTTTATTAATTGAAACAAAGTAAAATCTAATAATAGTAATAATAATCATTGCACTGAAAAGGAGAAAGGGAGAGGAATAAAACCCAAGAAAAACAAATGATGCACAATACAGGTGTTCACCACCCACTAACTGATGCCCAGCCTGTCCCTGAGCAGCAAACCCACCTTCTGGATAACTCTCCTCAGTTTATATATTGGGCATGACATTCTGTGGTGTGGAATATCCCTTTGGCCAGTTCAGGTCAGCTGTCCCAGCCATGCTCCCTCCTGGCTTCTTGTGTAGGTCCTCTCTGGCAGAGCCTGAGACACTCAAAAGCTCTTGACTCAGGGTAAACAATACTCAGTAACAACCAAAACATCAGTGTGTTATCAGCATTAATCTGTACTGAATCCAAACCACAGCACTGTGCCAGCTACTAGGAAGAAAATTAACTCTATTCCAGTTTAAACCAGGACACTGCTTCAGCTATAGTCATACTTTATATTTTAAAAAAAATATTATTGTTTCTTCCTACTGAAATTTGTTTCAAAGATTGTTTTCTCATTTTCTTGTTCTATCTTCCTCGCACCTTCCTGAACTCTTTAGGACTTCAGCATGCATTTGACAGTGACTGGGAAGCTGGGAAAATCACTTACAACAATTATAAAAATGGATCTGATGATGCTGTTCTGGCTTACAAACTCTTGGTGCAAACAGGCAACCGAGCAAAGCCCATTGACATCAGCCAGGTATTGTATCAGAGTCCATAGTGGTTTATACAGGAAGGCACAATCCCATCAGGAGTTGGGGGAGATGCAAGAAAAATGCCATAGCTCCTTTTTTCATCTTGATGAATTGAAATTTCTGAGTTGTACCTAATTGCATAGCCTCACTGACTTTGCCTGAGCTGTATGTTAGCTGCAGTCTGGCTTGTGTTGAGAAGTATTTAAAATCAATACCAGGAATGCCTGTCCATGATTATTGGCTGGCATGGGTTAAATGCTGTTCCTGTCTCATATACACATGCACACAGTTTCCTCTGCAATTGGTGTGGAAGATGCTACTCTGCATCCTTAGGTATGTGGAGACTGGTCCTATGCAAGACATAAAGCCAATGTTACTCTTGTTGCCCTAAGTGGAATAATTTCTGATTTGAATCAGATTTTTTTATAGGGATGACCTTTGCTCAGCCTTCTGATGTGGCTTTGAATCTAGCATTCGCAATTATTTGGTTAGTTCCTATGAATTTATTCAACACACATATTTTAAAGAAAGATGTTTACAAATGATAGTGAATGGAAGGATGTTGTGGTGCATGATTGAGGTTTTCAAAGTTGTATCTGTATTTTGTTTTTGTCTGTATTTGGTAGATTCCTTCCCGAGCCCCTTCCAAAACACCCCCACCCCTGTTCCCAAAATATCACCTGGTATCACCCTGTCCTGAACCCCACCCCCTTCCTTCCCTCATTGGCCCAGAGTGTCCTCCTCCCAGGCTGCAACCTGGTAAAAGGAGGCACAGGGGCCCAAAGTTCTGTTCTGGCACATGGACAGCACTGAATAAACACCTTCCTAAACCCATGCCAGAGCCCACTTCTTTATTCCAAGCCTGAAACCACGCTCAGCAGGGATTGAGGAACCCACAAACTGTTTTAGTTGGTCTGGGAACTACTGCTTTAGCTGGTAAGCAGCCCACACAGAGAAACCAACAACAGAAGGGGACTGAAATAACTATGCTGTACAATGTTATTGTACTGTCATTACTAAATATAGATATACTGTAGTAGAACTGAGAATGGAAGTTGGTTGAGCTGCCTAAATAAAATGCATCCTAGCTTCTTTCACAAGGTTATCATAGCATATGACTGCTTTTTCTGCTTTTTAATATCACATAGGTAGGTGAAATATGCTGGGTTTGACTCCTTAAGCCAAAATTTTATTTTAATTCTTTTAAGAAAAAATTGTGCAGTAACCTAGTTTATTCTCTCCTAGAATCATCAACTCAGTGCTTTCAGGCAGAAAATAGTCTCTTTAGTGAGTTTCTCAGCAGATCTGCTTATTTTTATTTTTTTCTGACATTAAAGGTGACAGATTTATGAATTACACTGTTCAGTTACTATGGTGTGTACAACACATTGCTATATGGCAGCATGCAGCATGCTGTCAGGTGTGAATGATGCTTTAGCTATGAATTAAGCAAAGGTAGGGAGCCAAAGGGAAAACCTTTATGAGATTTTGTTTAGCAGTGTCTGCCACATACACTGCAGAACAAATGTGATTAGACTACAGCTGTTGATACAATTTCCTGTGCCTGGGAGGGAGAAAAGTGTGGTGCACCCACAAGGGCTGAGTACTGTACCATACAATTCCAAAGACAGCTTGAAGACATACAATTGATGCATATCCTGTGGATTAATTGAATCCAGATCCTTGGAATCTAGTTGGGGGGTGTGGGTTTTTTTATTTTGAGGAGGGGAAAGGTTGACTTTTTTTTTAATTGCTGTCACTAATGTTCTTCATTTCATTAAAAGGACCTGAAACTGGAGCCAAGTCAGAATTTTAAATAAACAAATCAAACAAAGAAACCCCAGAGTAATACTTTTAATCCAGAGTTCTTTGTCATAGCTCTAGCTGTGCAGTATTTGGCTGAAAAACCCTAGAAGCATACCACTGCTTTTTACCCCATAGATACATTTGCCAACAGTGACCCAAATAACACAATGCACTTGTCTGGCTTTTTTTTGCACTGGGCATTTTCTGAAATACATAGATCATGGGAGACAAGTGTTAGAAAAGTTTATACAGACATTGTTTTATTTTTATAGCTTTCCATTTACTTGGTGGCATTTTCTTCAGTGTTAACAACAGAGGTTAACTGCACACAGGCATGTATAGGCACTCTTGCCAAGTTTTTTCCCTTTGCTTTAAAATACATTTCTTCAATTCTGTTTTTTTCACCCTCAATTACAGACAGTTTTTTTTGAATTTGTATTTAAATTGTTCAGTTTGTTCTGGAACCATCTGCTGATATAGTGGGTATTATAAAAATTATATAAATATTAGTTTATCAAAAAACACTTTCCACTGTTACTGTAGTTGTTTAGATTTTTCTTCATTCTCAAACAATAGTTTGCTGGTAAGTCACTTCAAGTGAAAGTTAATGCTATTTGTCTTTTTCTTTCCCCCTCCTATATGTATGTGTTGCATCTCTAGGCTTTTTGTCGTATGCTTTGCAGCAAGAGCCCTGAAAGCAAAACTCATTCTGAATGGCTTCCAATCTTTCCATTTTGCAGTTGACTAAACAACGTTTGGTGGATGCAGATGGAATCATTAACCCAAACGCTTTTTACATCTACCTGACAGCCTGGGTTAGTAATGACCCTGTGGCCTATGCTGCCTCACAAGCCAACATCCGGCCTTCCCACCCAGAATGGGTCCATGACAAAGCAGACTATATGCCAGAAACAAGGCTGAGAAGTAAGTAACATTTCATCTTAATGTCTTACAGTTTATATAGGTGGTCTCACTCCTTCCTTTAAGACCTAGTAACTATAGTTGGGTGATGCTGTATAGGGCTCAGAAGCATAAACAGAACAATATATTGCGTTACTCTGTAGACTCAGGACACAAATGCAATTGTTGAGTCCAGTGTAATGTGGCACCACCTGAAGGGTTTTATCATGTTGAAAAATTAGTTTTATAACAGTTTCTACCAAAGTTCTACGAACTTATAATAAGCATTTCTCTTAATGTCACTTAATAGTTCTGTATGCAAGAGAAACCTGGAGATTGCAGTAAATCCCTGAATTTCATCATGTTTATCCTCAATTTTTGATATGTAAGGAAATTTCATCAAATTAGCTCATATGTATAAGATACCAACACCAATGTGGTACAAGAGCTATTTTGGGGAGGAGTCTCTGTGAGTGGGTGTTCTTCTGTCCCTTCCACTCTGTGCTGTTCACTGTTTTGCATCCTGAGCAGCAATGTTGGTTCGCCTTGCTTCAGTTCAGTAATTTATTGGGAGTATTGCTAGTTGGACACCAGTGGGGAATGGGAGAGTACATGTGGGGGAAGACTGGTGCTCTTGAAAATGTGATTGGGTAACAAGCTAGTTGTGCTTCAATGTATCCAAACCCTAGGACAGGTATTCAGTAAAAAGTTGGTGAAGATTGCATACATATATTGAAACCTGTAGTTGTTAAATGATATAGAATTCTTTGGATACTTGATAAAGGCTGTGTTTATCACAAATATAGTAATTTCCTTTATTTAGAGTTTTTTAAGTGTCAGTTGTTCCAAAGATGCAAAAATTTTAATTCAACACCTTTAAGCATTCTGCTATAGAGAACACGTGTCTTGTTAACCATGCTGTCTATCTCCTTCCCAAACATGTTAAAACATTGCTATACTTTTCCTAGTTCCAGCAGCTGAGCCCATAGAATATGCTCAGTTTCCTTTCTACCTCAATGGATTGCGTGAAACTTCTGACTTTGTGGAAGCTATCAAGAAAGTGAGAGCTATCTGTAATAACTATGCTGGTATGGGGATTGCCAGCTACCCAAATGGTTATCCATTTCTATTTTGGGAGCAGTATATTGGACTTCGTCACTGGCTCCTCTTATCCATTAGTGTGGTTTTGGCTTGCACATTTCTGGTGTGTGCCCTCTTCCTCCTGAACCCTTGGACGTCTGGCATCATTGTAAGTTTATTATAAGGGTCTTTGTTGAAGTCAAATTCCTCTCAGCATAGCTCTTGCTATAATCAGGAAGGTTTTGTTTATGTCTGGGCATCTAATAGAGTATGTATATTACATCATTCATTATATATTTATTCAGCTTGAGGGGGTAGAGTTCATGCTAAAGATACAAACTTAATAACCTTTGTCCACCTTAATAACCTTTGTCCTTTGTCCACCTTTTTGCAGCTTTAAAGGTTTTGTTACAAGGATACGTGAATTTTTATCTTTGTTCAGATGCCCATTAACATGAGAAATAAAGACACGAAAATTTAGAATGTTATTAAATATTAAAGTTATTTCTATTTAGTTTTTCCTTCCTTCTTTTTATCAATGTTATTTTTCAAGGCAGTTGCTTGTGACTAACTTGCCTGTAAATTTGCCCACTGGTTTCTGAATGTAGTCTTTCTGGAAAGATTGAAATGGTTAGGTTGTACAATACACACCGAGAAAAGAGTCTAACTGGGCTATTGAGGAAAAAAAGTTATAAAATTATAAATTGAAGAGAATACTCCTTCAAGCTTTCTGCAAGATATCATATGCCTCATAATAAACATTCAAGTTAAATTGGATTATGATGTTTCTATGTTTAAATTCCATAAACTGTTATATGGTTTATGTGTATGGTTTCATAAATGTTGTGTGGCTTAGAAAAATGTAAAACAGTTGCTAGTTTTTGTATTATACATTTATATAGCAAGTATGTTAAAAGGTAAATGTTTCGTCTAGAATATTTTTAATAGCACTGAATCAAGCAATTTATGTTATTTTTCTTGATTCATTAGCTTATAAAATAATTTATTATAGTGCATACTTTTATCCCTTGGAAAGGTGGTTTATTTTCAGAGTCTGACATTGCTTTTTAAGTTTGTCTCTTTTTCCTGCTTGGCTTTAGAAACTTTGAAGTTGATTCCATGGATTTCCTCCCCTCCCTTATTATTTTTTACAAGGTAGATGAAAGAAAAATAAAAACTTTCATTTATATTTATCTATTTGCACTGTCCATATGAATCCCTTTAAGTATCTTTAAAGCTCAAAGGCCCCCTGTAACCCGAGACTCATCAGCTAATTATGGTATTCACCCTCTTCTGGGCTTTAAACCTATTCCGGAGTCATCCTCACTTACATTTGAAGTACTACAAAAAGAATTCCAATGCAGTTATTTGAAAGTCAGTTTTTCTAGAAGGTTTTTCAGAGAAACATTTGAAAAAGAGAAAAATTATGATCTAGTGAATATCCATGATAAGGAAGAAAAAAAATTATTTTTCAAATCACATTGATAAATTGTTACCAATAGAAAAGTAATGCTTGATCTCTTAAATGGTTCTTGGGATAATAATTTAAACTGACTATTTAGAGGGTCATTGCCATTGAGCGCAATGAAACAAGGAAAAATGACTTGTCTGAGGATAAGAGAAGGACTGATATGAGGGATATATTTTATAGTCCCCATATTGTTTTGTAATATCCTTCTTCATTTGTCTAGAGTATGAGAAGTTACTAATGTCTGTTTGAAATCATCTAGGTGGTGGTGCTGGCTCTGATGACTGTGGAGCTGTTTGGCATGATGGGTCTAATTGGAATAAAGCTGAGTGCAGTGCCTGTGGTTATCCTGGTTGCTTCTGTTGGCATTGGTGTGGAATTCATTGTTCATATTGCTTTGGTATGTAAAACTAGAAAACATTTTCAAAGTATTTTAAAATAAAATGGTAACTTTTATTATTCCAAATCCTTACTTAAACTCCTAAGTCAGTGGCATGATTTTCAGAAAAGTATCAGTCATAAACTTTGCACAAAGTTTTTTGTGCCATTTGGATTGTCATGGTAGAGTACATCTGATCTGAAGAAATTCTTCCTAACTGTTGAGTCAGTCTCCTAGAAGAGGGAACAGATAACAATATTTTAATATTAATAATTCTTTTTGAAGACTAATTAAAATCATGGGTAAATGTGGTATGTGGTTGTGTGAGACATACATAGACAAAGCAGAGCTCTTAATATTCACTATTTTAGGCCACACTCATTCATCATCTGCAACCTCAGTGGTGTTTGACTCAGTGCTATGTGGTTCTTTATGCCCTCTTGTGTGTAGATTCTGTATCTCGTGGTAAAGAAACCTTCAAAGGGAGATATTCAAAATTATATAATGTCATTTAATCTCTCTGGAACACTAAAATTGTAATGATTTTAATTCTTCATGGGAAAAATCACCCTCTTCAAAACCCAGCAGCTATTAATAATAAGCTCAAATGTGCAATCTGTTGGGAAAGAGTTTTCCAGTGTAATAAAGAAAAGCAGAGAGGAATAAATGCTTGAATGTTTTATATAAACATTTTCAACAATTTCAAAGTTAGGTGTTCAAATCTAGAGTGCATCTAATTATCCAATTTAGTCAACCTGATGTACAGAAGTGCAGAAAAATGACAGTTTTCATGCAAGGGAGCAGTTTTGAATATTTGTTATGCAAAACTCATCCAGCTTTATTTGGCAACCAAGACTGAATGGAATAAAAGGCTATTTTCCTGTGTTCACATTTGACACTGGAAGTGCTGATCTATGTATGCAATGTTAAAGATAAGTTTAGACCAAGGCCTGATTTCTTTTTTCTGTCAATTAAGTAATTTTTATACTAAGTTGGAGTTTATAGATATTTTCTTAGAAATTAGGGAATTTCAGAATTTAAATGTTTCTATACTACAAATGAAAAGCTACCCATGTTTTAAAACATTTTCCATTTATCTGTTCTTAGTAGTGTTATATCTCAGAACTCTCTCAAGATTACATAGGGAAAGGTCTCTTCACACAGTCAGCATAAATCATTTTTCTGTAAGACTATTCTAATCCATTTTTCAGAAGAATGTTATTTTAAGAATGTCATTGTCTTTATGGATTTGAATCTTACCACATTAAAAAGTAGGAATGGGTGAGTCTAGTCAATATAATATCATCTCAAGAAAAAGATGTTTGGAGCCTACTATAATCTCTGGTATATTAGTATCATAGCAATCAAAAAAGAAATGAAAGGAGGGGACTGGAAAGTGGGGTGAGAGATGGAGAGATTGGATGGAGATTTAATAAAACATTTAGACTCAGCAGGAGGATGGGTAGACTATTGAGAGGATATGGTAACAGTGAAAAGGAGCTGATAATTAAAAGGAATCCAAGCACACTGGTGATGGCCAAATATTTGGAACATAGCAGGGGAGGGACTTGAACCCATCCACCCCAGTACTGAGTGGAACTCAAACCCACTACAGTATTTACACCAAATTTGCTCAAGAAGTTTTAACACTTACCTTTTGATGCCTCACACGTAAAGGATGACAGCTGAAATCACATCCTTGGCTGGCAGTTGGATGTTTGAAGATGAGAGGATCCAAAAGTGGTAGCCTAGGGTCCAATTTGGGTCTCCAAACTGTTAATACTTCTCTACCCTAGGCATCCTGTAGCAGATTTAGCTTTAAATCTGGAAAGGTAATTTATTTGAGTGGTACAGCAGTAGAAGCAGCTCAAACTGGGTGCCTCCAGAGAGGGACCCTGAACAAAGAAATACCTGGGCTATTATACCCTTATGGTCTAAGTTTCCCAGCCCTCACATGACAGTTTGGTCCAATAATGATATTTAGGTCTGGAGTCTTCTTGTCCTTCATTGGTTCTCTTAATTGTCTCTAGGCAGGCCATTTCTTCTCTTTTATCTGTGAGGTTGCAGCTTCTGCTGAAGGGGTCGTGGCCTTCCTTGCTTCCTTATCTTTCATCGTGAACTGTCTCTGTGGCCTCCTTTTACTAAACTAGGTAAAAGTTCGGGTATCTAGGCTTGCAGCCTAAGGCTTCAGAAAATTTAGCTACTAATGCTAAGCAAGTTAAAATAATCCTCTAATGACCATTAAGTCAAACTTCCCTGCCATGGGCAGAGACTTCTTTTACTAGATTAGGTTGCTAAAAGCCCTTTCCAACCTGACCTTGAAAACTTACAATGATGGGGCATCCACAACTTCTCTGAGCAACCTGTTCCAGTGTCTCATCATCCTCATCATGAAGCAGTTTTCTTTATACACAATACAGATCTACCCTCTTTCAGTTTAAAATGCTTGCCCCTTGCCCTGTCACAACAGACCGTGGTAGAAAGTCCCTCCTAATCTTTCTTATAAGCCCCCTTTATATACTGAAAAGCCACAATACGGCCTCCCTGGAGCCTTCTGTTTTCCAGGCTGAAAAACCCCACCTCTAAGCCTGTTTTCATCAGAAATGCATTCCAACCCTCTGACCATATTTGTGGGCCTCTTCTGGACCGCTCATGCTGTGACTGCTGCTGCTGTTTCTGGGTGCACTGCCAGGTCCCCAGAAGGAGTTGCTACAGTCGTGGGTGAAGGACGGCAGGGGAGCACACTGAGGGCTGCCGAGCAGGGAAGCGGAGGTGCCACTGGAGCTGCCCCGACCTACCAGGTAGCCCCCAGGACAAGGGGTCTCGTGAGGGTATATAAGGTACAAACATTTCATTGGTAAATCCCGGAGGGGGACCATCGGAGGTTGTACATACTGAGGGGTTTTTTTAGGCTGATAATTGACAGGCATGGTCAATAACATGGAATATTTCCCCTTTTTAGGGCTTCTTCCCTGCATTTCTCTATTAATGTCAGAGGTGAATGAGATTGCAGTGGTAAATCAGGCAAATGAATCGTAGGGGAAAGAGGATGAAAATTAGCTAACACTTGAGCTGTAGTGGGAAATGGAGAAGATGAAATTTTTACAGGAGTTAAAGGAGGAAAAAGATCAGGCTTTTTCTCAGGATCAATAGGACCAGGATCAAAAGGATTGCCAGGCCCCTGAGAGTAATTGTCTCCCAATTCAGAGGACACTTCTGCATAGACATGGCTAACACTCGAAGTCTCCAAATTTTAAATATCTGTGACAGGGCACTCACAAACTTGCTCAGTGGGCTGCAAAGTTTTAAAGAGGTATACATGGTTTTCCTTGTAACTAACATATTATCAGTGACCCGTCATCCCTTTTTTTTCTGTGCCTCTAACTCAACTCCTACCTTCCCCCACACTTTAGCCTTGAAGGAATCGTGGAGGGGAAATGCATTAGAATCACTATTCAGCCATACTAATAAAGCAGCTAACTTAAGTGCAGGGGTTTTAAATCCCTGTTCTTTTAAAATTCCATGTAAAATTTCTAAATAAAGCTTATGGTAGTGAGACAAAGACTGTCCCATAGTTCTGCATTCACAGTCTCACCTGTCCTGCAGGTAGAGATGAAGGTCGGAGATCCCCTTTCACATAACTCGGTTTGAATGCGCTGTTGCTACCAGAGACTCACTGTTTGAGTCCCTGTGAGGGCACCATTTGTAGCAATTGAAGGCATGGACCCCTGTTATGGGTTAACAGAATCACTTTATTAAGCATACCGCGAGGATTTTATAGGATTCTTGTTTACAGATTGTAGGATCAAAGCTACACAGCCAGTGAATAGGAGGTGAAGCAGAATACAAGTAAACAGATGATCAGATATTTCTTGCTCTTTATTGAAAAACATTCACATGTCCCACACAGCCTTCACAGCCCGGTGTTCTGGGTTGCTACTTAAAGCATTCTCACATAGGTATTTATGGCTGGAGATGATCCTTTGGTATGCACGTTCTCATGGGAAAAGAGCTCCTGTTAAGGTCCAGCTGGAGCTGCTGCTTCTACACCCTGGGAACTATCACCCTGTCAGCCTCACCTCTGTGCTTGGGAAGATCCTAGAATGGATCCCCCTAGAAGCTGTGCTAAGGCACACAGAGGACAGGGAGGTGATTTAAGACAGCCAGCATGGCTTCACCAAGAGCAAGTACTGCCTGACCAACCTAGTGGCCTTCTCTGATGGAGTGACTCCATCAGCGGACAAGGGAAGGACTGCAGATGTCATTTATCTGGACTTCTGTAAAGCCTTTGACATGGTCCCTGTCCTGGTTTAGGGCAAATTTGGGAGAAAACCCCCGAATAGGGTCCCTCTGGGAAGCAAACCCAAACGACTCCTCCCCCCAGCCGGTCCGGTAAAAGAACTTCCTCGGAGAAAAGTGGAAAAAACTATTTATTTAACAAACAAAGTGCCCAAAAGCATAAAGAATGAATAATATGAAACAATAAAACCTCTCGTTCTGGAGTGAGATGGCAAATTGAGAAAGTCCTTGCCGTGGGTGTAGCTCGACTCGGTCAGTCCCTTATTCATCCCTCTGGAGGTCCAGGCCCTGGTGGGCCACAGGTGCAAGCTCCCCAGTGCTCCTCTGGGTTTTTCAGTCCAGAGCAGGTTTAAACAGTCCCAAGAAAAGGAAAAAAAAAAACAGTCTAGGAAACTTCTCTGCCTCAGCTAGCTAAACTAACTAAAAGCAAAAAAGATTTCTGTCCTGCTGCTGTCCTTGCCGAGCAACACCGTACCCAGAAAAAAATGCAGAGGAGTGAACACTGTTTTTTCAAAACAGAGTGCTTCTTCTTTCCCTGTTTCACTCTCAGAACCAGTCTTAAAGGCACAGAACTCAATATACAGCACAAACAGACGATTGGGGATACAAGCACCATAAAGTCACCCTAGGACAGTGCCCCACAACATCCACCTCTCCAAATTGGAAGGAGATGGATTCAATGGGTACACTATTAGATGGATAAGAAATTAGTTGAATGATCACATCCAGAGCGTAGTGGTCAACGGCTCAGAGTTGTGATGGATATCAGTGATGAGTTGTGTCCCTCAGGCATGTGTATTGGGACCAGTACTGCTTAATATCTTAATCAATGACATAGAGAGAGGGACTGAGGGCAGCCTCAGCAAATTTGCAGATGACACCAAGCTCAGTGGTGAAGTTGCCATACCTGAAGGATGGGATGCTGACCAGAGGGACCTGGACAAGCTCGAGAAGAAGCCACCCATGGGAATCCCATGAGATTTAACAAATCCAAGTGCAAGGTGCTGCACCTAGGTCAGAGCAAACACCAGTATTGCGGGGTCTTGAGCTGCTTTACCGGCTAGCTTGCTCTCCCCCCGGCATATAAGGAAGGTCTGGTGGGTCTGAATCTCAGGCTGAAGCATGGTCGATGGCGTGGAAGAAAGAGAGGACACTCTCGTGGTTCTCACTAGGCTTTATTGTGTCCTCAGAGCTGCCCACGAGCAAGAGCAAGCTCTGGCCCTCTGTCCTCACTTTAAGTACCCCAGGGGCGTACACCAAGCAGGGGGAACTTAGAACCAATCTAGGAGGGGGGAGTGTGACCCAGAACAGGGATACAATGAAGAAAGGTGGGGACCTAAGGACTCTGCCAAATTACCTAGCACCTTCACCAGAATCTTCCTAGTTTTTGCAAGGTGAGTGACAAGGTCCATTACCAGGGAAGGACCACAGGGGTTTGGGGATGGGGGTGTAGGGACAAACCATTATAAACAAATAACAAAAACATACAGAATTATTGGAAATCCCAAAATGTACACTGCCACACCCCCAGTATCAATCCAGGCTTGGGGGATGAACCGATTGAGAGGGG